>OZ012713.1:39946983-39974483 GCA_963942605.1 Poecilus cupreus
TATGTCTGAAACGAAATTAAAAATCGAAAACAGCGAGTGCAAATGTTACATGGTGCGAGGAGGATGCAGGGCAGCAGGCAGAGGAATGTTAAAACCACGTAAATTTCACTTGTACCAAATACAAATTATACGCGATTAAAGTACATGTATTATACATCAAAATGACCGCTGAAGTCTCCTCTTTCTACCAGTATATAATTTGTATATGTTAATATGTCTGAAACGAAATTAAAAATCGAAAACAGCGAGTGCAAATGTTACATGGTGCGAGGAGGATGCAGGGCAGCAGGCAGAGGAATGTTAAAACCACGTAAATTTCACTTGTACCAAATACAAATTATACGCGATTAAAGTACATGTATTATACATCAAAATGACCGCTGAAGTCTCCTCTTTCTACCAGTATATAATTTGTATATGTTAATATGTCTGAAACGAAATTAAAAATCGAAAACAGCGAGTGCAAATGTTACATGGTGCGAGGAGGATGCAGGGCAGCAGGCAGAGGAATGTTAAAACCACGTAAATTTCACTTGTACCAAATACAAATTATACGCGATTAAAGTACATGTATTATACATCAAAATGACCGCTGAAGTCTCCTCTTTCTACCAGTATATAATTTGTATATGTTAATATGTCTGAAACGAAATTAAAAATCGAAAACAGCGAGTGCAAATGTTACATGGTGCGAGTAGGATGCAGGGCAGCAGGCAGAGGAATGTTAAAACCACGTAAATTTCACTTGTACCAAATAACAAATATACGCGATTAAAGTACATGTATTATACATCAAAATGACCGCTGAAGTCTCCTCTTTCTACCAGTATATAATTTGTATATGTTAATATGTCTGAAACGAAATTAAAAATCGAAAACAGCGAGTGCAAATGTTACATGGTGCGAGTAGGATGCAGGGCAGCAGGCAGAGGAATGTTAAAACCACGTAAATTTCACTTGTACCAAATAACAAATATACGCGATTAAAGTACATGTATTATACATCAAAATGACCGCTGAAGTCTCCTCTTTCTACCAGTATATAATTTGTATATGTTAATATGTCTGAAACGAAATTAAAAATCGAAAACAGCGAGTGCAAATGTTACATGGTGCGAGTAGGATGCAGGGCAGCAGGCAGAGGAATGTTAAAACCACGTAAATTTCACTTGTACCAAATACAAATTACACGCGATTAAAGTACATGTATTATACATCAAAATGACCGCTGAAGTCTCCTCTTTCTACCAGTATATAATTTGTATATGTTAATATGTCTGAAACGAAATTAAAAATCGAAAACAGCGAGTGCAAATGTTACATGGTGCGAGGAGGATGCAGGGCAGCAGGCAGAGGAATGTTAAAACCACGTAAATTTCACTTGTACCAAATACAAATATACGCGATTAAAGTACATGTATTATACATCAAAATGACCGCTGAAGTCTCCTCTTTCTACCAGTATATAATTTGTATATGTTAATATGTCTGAAACGAAATTAAAAATCGAAAACAGCGAGTGCAAATGTTACATGGTGCGAGGAGGATGCAGGGCAGCAGGCAGAGGAATGTTAAAACCACGTAAATTTCACTTGTACCAAATACAAATATACGCGATTAAAGTACATGTATTATACATCAAAATGACCGCTGAAGTCTCCTCTTTCTACCAGTATATAATTTGTATATGTTAATATGTCTGAAACGAAATTAAAAATCGAAAACAGGGAGTGCAAATGTTACATGGTGCGAGGAGGATGCAGGGCAGCAGGCAGAGGAATGTTAAAACCACGTAAATTTCACTTGTACCAAATACAAATATACGCGATTAAAGTACATGTATTATACATCAAAATGACCGCTGAAGTCTCCTCTTTCTACCAGTATATAATTTGTATATGTTAATATGTCTGAAACGAAATTAAAAATCGAAAACAGCGAGTGCAAATGTTACATGGTGCGAGGAGGATGCAGGGCAGCAGGCAGAGGAATGTTAAAACCACGTAAATTTCACTTGTACCAAATACAAATATACGCGATTAAAGTACATGTATTATACATCAAAATGACCGCTGAAGTCTCCTCTTTCTACCAGTATATAATTTGTATATGTTAATATGTCTGAAACGAAATTAAAAATCGAAAACAGCGAGTGCAAATGTTACATGGTGCGAGGAGGATGCAGGGCAGCAGGCAGAGGAATGTTAAAACCACGTAAATTTCACTTGTACCAAATACAAATTACACGCGATTAAAGTACATGTATTATACATCAAAATGACCGCTGAAGTCTCCTCTTTCTACCAGTATATAATTTGTATATGTTAATATGTCTGAAACGAAATTAAAAATCGAAAACAGCGAGTGCAAATGTTACATGGTGCGAGGAGGATGCAGGGCAGCAGGCAGAGGAATGTTAAAACCACGTAAATTTCACTTGTACCAAATACAAATATACGCGATTAAAGTACATGTATTATACATCAAAATGACCGCTGAAGTCTCCTCTTTCTACCAGTATATAATTTGTATATGTTAATATGTCTGAAACGAAATTAAAAATCGAAAACAGCGAGTGCAAATGTTACATGGTGCGAGGAGGATGCAGGGCAGCAGGCAGAGGAATGTTAAAACCACGTAAATTTCACTTGTACCAAATACAAATTACACGCGATTAAAGTACATGTATTATACATCAAAATGACCGCTGAAGTCTCCTCTTTCTACCAGTATATAATTTGTATATGTTAATATGTCTGAAACGAAATTAAAAATCGAAAACAGCGAGTGCAAATGTTACATGGTGCGAGGAGGATGCAGGGCAGCAGGCAGAGGAATGTTAAAACCACGTAAATTTCACTTGTACCAAATACAAATTACACGCGATTAAAGTACATGTATTATACATCAAAATGACCGCTGAAGTCTCCTCTTTCTACCAGTATATAATTTGTATATGTTAATATGTCTGAAACGAAATTAAAAATCGAAAACAGCGAGTGCAAATGTTACATGGTGCGAGGAGGATGCAGGGCAGCAGGCAGAGGAATGTTAAAACCACGTAAATTTCACTTGTACCAAATAACAAATATACGCGATTAAAGTACATGTATTATACATCAAAATGACCGCTGAAGTCTCCTCTTTCTACCAGTATATAATTTGTATATGTTAATATGTCTGAAACGAAATTAAAAATCGAAAACAGCGAGTGCAAATGTTACATGGTGCGAGGAGGATGCAGGGCAGCAGGCAGAGGAATGTTAAAACCACGTAAATTTCACTTGTACCAAATAACAAATATACGCGATTAAAGTACATGTATTATACATCAAAATGACCGCTGAAGTCTCCTCTTTCTACCAGTATATAATTTGTATATGTTAATATGTCTGAAACGAAATTAAAAATCGAAAACAGCGAGTGCAAATGTTACATGGTGCGAGGAGGATGCAGGGCAGCAGGCAGAGGAATGTTAAAACCACGTAAATTTCACTTGTACCAAATACAAATATACGCGATTAAAGTACATGTATTATACATCAAAATGACCGCTGAAGTCTCCTCTTTCTACCAGTATATAATTTGTATATGTTAATATGTCTGAAACGAAATTAAAAATCGAAAACAGCGAGTGCAAATGTTACATGGTGCGAGGAGGATGCAGGGCAGCAGGCAGAGGAATGTTAAAACCACGTAAATTTCACTTGTACCAAATACAAATTACACGCGATTAAAGTACATGTATTATACATCAAAATGACCGCTGAAGTCTCCTCTTTCTACCAGTATATAATTTGTATATGTTAATATGTCTGAAACGAAATTAAAAATCGAAAACAGCGAGTGCAAATGTTACATGGTGCGAGGAGGATGCAGGGCAGCAGGCAGAGGAATGTTAAAACCACGTAAATTTCACTTGTACCAAATACAAATTACACGCGATTAAAGTACATGTATTATACATCAAAATGACCGCTGAAGTCTCCTCTTTCTACCAGTATATAATTTGTATATGTTAATATGTCTGAAACGAAATTAAAAATCGAAAACAGCGAGTGCAAATGTTACATGGTGCGAGGAGGATGCAGGGCAGCAGGCAGAGGAATGTTAAAACCACGTAAATTTCACTTGTACCAAATACAAATTACACGCGATTAAAGTACATGTATTATACATCAAAATGACCGCTGAAGTCTCCTCTTTCTACCAGTATATAATTTGTATATGTTAATATGTCTGAAACGAAATTAAAAATCGAAAACAGCGAGTGCAAATGTTACATGGTGCGAGGAGGATGCAGGGCAGCAGGCAGAGGAATGTTAAAACCACGTAAATTTCACTTGTACCAAATAACAAATATACGCGATTAAAGTACATGTATTATACATCAAAATGACCGCTGAAGTCTCCTCTTTCTACCAGTATATAATTTGTATATGTTAATATGTCTGAAACGAAATTAAAAATCGAAAACAGCGAGTGCAAATGTTACATGGTGCGAGGAGGATGCAGGGCAGCAGGCAGAGGAATGTTAAAACCACGTAAATTTCACTTGTACCAAATACAAATATACGCGATTAAAGTACATGTATTATACATCAAAATGACCGCTGAAGTCTCCTCTTTCTACCAGTATATAATTTGTATATGTTAATATGTCTGAAACGAAATTAAAAATCGAAAACAGCGAGTGCAAATGTTACATGGTGCGAGGAGGATGCAGGGCAGCAGGCAGAGGAATGTTAAAACCACGTAAATTTCACTTGTACCAAATACAAATTACACGCGATTAAAGTACATGTATTATACATCAAAATGACCGCTGAAGTCTCCTCTTTCTACCAGTATATAATTTGTATATGTTAATATGTCTGAAACGAAATTAAAAATCGAAAACAGCGAGTGCAAATGTTACATGGTGCGAGGAGGATGCAGGGCAGCAGGCAGAGGAATGTTAAAACCACGTAAATTTCACTTGTACCAAATACAAATTACACGCGATTAAAGTACATGTATTATACATCAAAATGACCGCTGAAGTCTCCTCTTTCTACCAGTATATAATTTGTATATGTTAATATGTCTGAAACGAAATTAAAAATCGAAAACAGCGAGTGCAAATGTTACATGGTGCGAGGAGGATGCAGGGCAGCAGGCAGAGGAATGTTAAAACCACGTAAATTTCACTTGTACCAAATACAAATTACACGCGATTAAAGTACATGTATTATACATCAAAATGACCGCTGAAGTCTCCTCTTTCTACCAGTATATAATTTGTATATGTTAATATGTCTGAAACGAAATTAAAAATCGAAAACAGCGAGTGCAAATGTTACATGGTGCGAGGAGGATGCAGGGCAGCAGGCAGAGGAATGTTAAAACCACGTAAATTTCACTTGTACCAAATAACAAATATACGCGATTAAAGTACATGTATTATACATCAAAATGACCGCTGAAGTCTCCTCTTTCTACCAGTATATAATTTGTATATGTTAATATGTCTGAAACGAAATTAAAAATCGAAAACAGCGAGTGCAAATGTTACATGGTGCGAGGAGGATGCAGGGCAGCAGGCAGAGGAATGTTAAAACCACGTAAATTTCACTTGTACCAAATAACAAATATACGCGATTAAAGTACATGTATTATACATCAAAATGACCGCTGAAGTCTCCTCTTTCTACCAGTATATAATTTGTATATGTTAATATGTCTGAAACGAAATTAAAAATCGAAAACAGCCAGTGCAAATGTTACATGGTGCGAGGAGGATGCAGGGCAGCAGGCAGAGGAATGTTAAAACCACGTAAATTTCACTTGTACCAAATACAAATTACACGCGATTAAAGTACATGTATTATACATCAAAATGACCGCTGAAGTCTCCTCTTTCTACCAGTATATAATTTGTATATGTTAATATGTCTGAAACGAAATTAAAAATCGAAAACAGCGAGTGCAAATGTTACATGGTGCGAGGAGGATGCAGGGCAGCAGGCAGAGGAATGTTAAAACCACGTAAATTTCACTTGTACCAAATACAAATTACACGCGATTAAAGTACATGTATTATACATCAAAATGACCGCTGAAGTCTCCTCTTTCTACCAGTATATAATTTGTATATGTTAATATGTCTGAAACGAAATTAAAAATCGAAAACAGCCAGTGCAAATGTTACATGGTGCGAGGAGGATGCAGGGCAGCAGGCAGAGGAATGTTAAAACCACGTAAATTTCACTTGTACCAAATACAAATTACACGCGATTAAAGTACATGTATTATACATCAAAATGACCGCTGAAGTCTCCTCTTTCTACCAGTATATAATTTGTATATGTTAATATGTCTGAAACGAAATTAAAAATCGAAAACAGCGAGTGCAAATGTTACATGGTGCGAGTAGGATGCAGGGCAGCAGGCAGAGGAATGTTAAAACCACGTAAATTTCACTTGTACCAAATAACAAATATACGCGATTAAAGTACATGTATTATACATCAAAATGACCGCTGAAGTCTCCTCTTTCTACCAGTATATAATTTGTATATGTTAATATGTCTGAAACGAAATTAAAAATCAAAAACAGCGAGTGCAAATGTTACATGGTGCGAGGAGGATGCAGGGCAGCAGGCAGAGGAATGTTAAAACCACGTAAATTTCACTTGTACCAAATAACAAATATACGCGATTAAAGTACATGTATTATACATCAAAATGACCGCTGAAGTCTCCTCTTTCTACCAGTATATAATTTGTATATGTTAATATGTCTGAAACGAAATTAAAAATCAAAAACAGCGAGTGCAAATGTTACATGGTGCGAGGAGGATGCAGGGCAGCAGGCAGAGGAATGTTAAAACCACGTAAATTTCACTTGTACCAAATAACAAATATACGCGATTAAAGTACATGTATTATACATCAAAATGACCGCTGAAGTCTCCTCTTTCTACCAGTATATAATTTGTATATGTTAATATGTCTGAAACGAAATTAAAAATCGAAAACAGCGAGTGCAAATGTTACATGGTGCGAGGAGGATGCAGGGCAGCAGGCAGAGGAATGTTAAAACCACGTAAATTTCACTTGTACCAAATAACAAATATACGCGATTAAAGTACATGTATTATACATCAAAATGACCGCTGAAGTCTCCTCTTTCTACCAGTATATAATTTGTATATGTTAATATGTCTGAAACGAAATTAAAAATCGAAAACAGCGAGTGCAAATGTTACATGGTGCGAGGAGGATGCAGGGCAGCAGGCAGAGGAATGTTAAAACCACGTAAATTTCACTTGTACCAAATAACAAATATACGCGATTAAAGTACATGTATTATACATCAAAATGACCGCTGAAGTCTCCTCTTTCTACCAGTATATAATTTGTATATGTTAATATGTCTGAAACGAAATTAAAAATCAAAAACAGCGAGTGCAAATGTTACATGGTGCGAGGAGGATGCAGGGCAGCAGGCAGAGGAATGTTAAAACCACGTAAATTTCACTTGTACCAAATAACAAATATACGCGATTAAAGTACATGTATTATACATCAAAATGACCGCTGAAGTCTCCTCTTTCTACCAGTATATAATTTGTATATGTTAATATGTCTGAAACGAAATTAAAAATCAAAAACAGCGAGTGCAAATGTTACATGGTGCGAGGAGGATGCAGGGCAGCAGGCAGAGGAATGTTAAAACCACGTAAATTTCACTTGTACCAAATAACAAATATACGCGATTAAAGTACATGTATTATACATCAAAATGACCGCTGAAGTCTCCTCTTTCTACCAGTATATAATTTGTATATGTTAATATGTCTGAAACGAAATTAAAAATCGAAAACAGCGAGTGCAAATGTTACATGGTGCGAGGAGGATGCAGGGCAGCAGGCAGAGGAATGTTAAAACCACGTAAATTTCACTTGTACCAAATACAAATTACACGCGATTAAAGTACATGTATTATACATCAAAATGACCGCTGAAGTCTCCTCTTTCTACCAGTATATAATTTGTATATGTTAATATGTCTGAAACGAAATTAAAAATCGAAAACAGCGAGTGCAAATGTTACATGGTGCGAGGAGGATGCAGGGCAGCAGGCAGAGGAATGTTAAAACCACGTAAATTTCACTTGTACCAAATACAAATTACACGCGATTAAAGTACATGTATTATACATCAAAATGACCGCTGAAGTCTCCTCTTTCTACCAGTATATAATTTGTATATGTTAATATGTCTGAAACGAAATTAAAAATCAAAAACAGCGAGTGCAAATGTTACATGGTGCAAGGAGGATGCAGGGCAGCAGGCAGAGGAATGTTAAAACCACGTAAATTTCACTTGTACCAAATAACAAATATACGCGATTAAAGTACATGTATTATACATCAAAATGACCGCTGAAGTCTCCTCTTTCTACCAGTATATAATTTGTATATGTTAATATGTCTGAAACGAAATTAAAAATCAAAAACAGCGAGTGCAAATGTTACATGGTGCGAGGAGGATGCAGGGCAGCAGGCAGAGGAATGTTAAAACCACGTAAATTTCACTTGTACCAAATAACAAATATACGCGATTAAAGTACATGTATTATACATCAAAATGACCGCTGAAGTCTCCTCTTTCTACCAGTATATAATTTGTATATGTTAATATGTCTGAAACGAAATTAAAAATCAAAAACAGCGAGTGCAAATGTTACATGGTGCGAGGAGGATGCAGGGCAGCAGGCAGAGGAATGTTAAAACCACGTAAATTTCACTTGTACCAAATAACAAATATACGCGATTAAAGTACATGTATTATACATCAAAATGACCGCTGAAGTCTCCTCTTTCTACCAGTATATAATTTGTATATGTTAATATGTCTGAAACGAAATTAAAAATCGAAAAGAGCGAGTGCAAATGTTACATGGTGCGAGGAGGATGCAGGGCAGCAGGCAGAGGAATGTTAAAACCACGTAAATTTCACTTGTACCAAATACAAATTACACGCGATTAAAGTACATGTATTATACATCAAAATGACCGCTGAAGTCTCCTCTTTCTACCAGTATATAATTTGTATATGTTAATATGTCTGAAACGAAATTAAAAATCGAAAACAGCGAGTGCAAATGTTACATGGTGCGAGGAGGATGCAGGGCAGCAGGCAGAGGAATGTTAAAACCACGTAAATTTCACTTGTACCAAATACAAATTACACGCGATTAAAGTACATGTATTATACATCAAAATGACCGCTGAAGTCTCCTCTTTCTACCAGTATATAATTTGTATATGTTAATATGTCTGAAACGAAATTAAAAATCAAAAACAGCGAGTGCAAATGTTACATGGTGCGAGGAGGATGCAGGGCAGCAGGCAGAGGAATGTTAAAACCACGTAAATTTCACTTGTACCAAATAACAAATATACGCGATTAAAGTACATGTATTATACATCAAAATGACCGCTGAAGTCTCCTCTTTCTACCAGTATATAATTTGTATATGTTAATATGTCTGAAACGAAATTAAAAATCGAAAACAGCGAGTGCAAATGTTACATGGTGCGAGGAGGATGCAGGGCAGCAGGCAGAGGAATGTTAAAACCACGTAAATTTCACTTGTACCAAATAACAAATATACGCGATTAAAGTACATGTATTATACATCAAAATGACCGCTGAAGTCTCCTCTTTCTACCAGTATATAATTTGTATATGTTAATATGTCTGAAACGAAATTAAAAATCGAAAACAGCGAGTGCAAATGTTACATGGTGCGAGGAGGATGCAGGGCAGCAGGCAGAGGAATGTTAAAACCACGTAAATTTCACTTGTACCAAATAACAAATATACGCGATTAAAGTACATGTATTATACATCAAAATGACCGCTGAAGTCTCCTCTTTCTACCAGTATATAATTTGTATATGTTAATATGTCTGAAACGAAATTAAAAATCGAAAACAGCGAGTGCAAATGTTACATGGTGCGAGGAGGATGCAGGGCAGCAGGCAGAGGAATGTTAAAACCACGTAAATTTCACTTGTACCAAATACAAATTACACGCGATTAAAGTACATGTATTATACATCAAAATGACCGCTGAAGTCTCCTCTTTCTACCAGTATATAATTTGTATATGTTAATATGTCTGAAACGAAATTAAAAATCGAAAACAGCGAGTGCAAATGTTACATGGTGCGAGGAGGATGCAGGGCAGCAGGCAGAGGAATGTTAAAACCACGTAAATTTCACTTGTACCAAATAACAAATATACGCGATTAAAGTACATGTATTATACATCAAAATGACCGCTGAAGTCTCCTCTTTCTACCAGTATATAATTTGTATATGTTAATATGTCTGAAACGAAATTAAAAATCGAAAACAGCGAGTGCAAATGTTACATGGTGCGAGGAGGATGCAGGGCAGCAGGCAGAGGAATGTTAAAACCACGTAAATTTCACTTGTACCAAATACAAATTACACGCGATTAAAGTACATGTATTATACATCAAAATGACCGCTGAAGTCTCCTCTTTCTACCAGTATATAATTTGTATATGTTAATATGTCTGAAACGAAATTAAAAATCGAAAACAGCGAGTGCAAATGTTACATGGTGCGAGGAGGATGCAGGGCAGCAGGCAGAGGAATGTTAAAACCACGTAAATTTCACTTGTACCAAATACAAATTACACGCGATTAAAGTACATGTATTATACATCAAAATGACCGCTGAAGTCTCCTCTTTCTACCAGTATATAATTTGTATATGTTAATATGTCTGAAACGAAATTAAAAATCAAAAACAGCGAGTGCAAATGTTACATGGTGCAAGGAGGATGCAGGGCAGCAGGCAGAGGAATGTTAAAACCACGTAAATTTCACTTGTACCAAATACAAATTACACGCGATTAAAGTACATGTATTATACATCAAAATGACCGCTGAAGTCTCCTCTTTCTACCAGTATATAATTTGTATATGTTAATATGTCTGAAACGAAATTAAAAATCGAAAACAGCGAGTGCAAATTTGACCTGCTGCAAGGGGGAGGAAGAGCAGCAGGCAGAGGAATGTTAAAAACACGTAAATTTCACTTGCTCCAAATAACAATTACACGCGATTAAAGTACATGTATTATACATCAAAATGACCGCTGAACTCTGCTCTTTCTGACAGTATATAAATTATATATGTTAATATGTCTGAAACGAAATTACAATGCAAAAACTGTAGCGGCAAATTTTTGTTCAATAAACAATTTTTCACTCACCCTTAAGTATAGAAGTCCCTTCATCTATATTCTCTGCAATATATACAACATAAGGGTTGCTCTCAAACTGGGGGGCGTGGTCATTTTCATCCAGCACCTGCACATTAACTTCTGCAAGTGCTGTCAATGGCGGGCTAGCATCCGTTTCCGCTAGTATTCCAATCAAATGCGAATCTTTCGACTCAAAATCCAATGGTGAAGCAAGACACAACTGGGCGTGATCATCTATCATAAATTGTGGTCGATCTTCAGAGTCTGAAACAATTCGATAGGAAACGGAAACGTTGGAGACCATTTTTAGCTTTGTTATGACTGTTCCAGGTTGGGAGTTTTCTGGGAAGAAGAATTTATCGTCTCGCTTTTCAAAAATGGGAGGTAAGTCAGTTGGAGCCATTATTAAAACGTTTACTGGAACATCTGAATATAAAGAGGGTTTTCCTTGGTCTCTGGCGCGGACGAAGAACTGGAAAACTTGACTTTCTGCAAAACAGTGCTATAAAGTAACTTTCTAGGTTCATAAAGCTGAAAGAGTACCCCAAGGAATTGCGCTCTTAAGCAAGAAGACCCCTCCTGTTGTAGGATTGATAGAAAACAACTCGAGAACTCCAGAATTTTGAGTTTCATAAATGGTATATTCCACTTGAGCTGATGGACCCTCATCTTCATCTGTTGCTTTTATCTGTTAAAAAAAACAATATTTTGGAGGTTCTGCAATTTACACATTACTAGTGAACCGGAAATGGTATCGTGAATGTATATCCGCTATTAAGGTCAACCACACGGGCTGAAGATAACGCAAGATGAACATGACTTTTTTGAAACAATATATCATTATTTTATAATGTTTTATACCTACATTTGTAGATAAAAGACCAAAGTTTTGTAATAAAAAAGCTAATTGTGTTTATAAATTATACATGAACATAATTTTCAAAGTATATATGCTACATATTTCCATGAACGACTACAGTAATGCAAATAATTTGTATATTTATAAGAGAAGAGATTCGCTCCCCCGACCCTCTGAAAAATCGCTTTATGTGATGTCATGTCTGAGCAATGAAAAATCTCAAAGTTTGAAGGCTTGCAGCTCCAAAAAATCCTGTTTTAAGAGGGTTGTTCAACTCGATTGTCACAAAGCCCTGTCAATTTCCTTTTCAGAGCTGAAAATTTCGTCCTCGTCGGTGAAAAATTGAGTGAGGTATCGCGTTTTTTGGAGCTACAAGCCTTCCAACTTTGAGATTTTTCATTGCTCAGACATGACATCACATAAAGCGATTTTTCAGGGGGTCGGGGGAGCGAATCTCTTCGGGATTTTTGGAGAACGTAGAGGAGGAACGTATCTCCAGAGGGAATTTCCAGATTTTGGTTAACATGTCCCTAAAATAAATGCCCCACATTTTAAAAACAATAATTTTCTTGGTTTGGCCAAGTGGCTCGATTTTTTTTTGAGCAGTGTATAAATAATAATAAATAATGTAGCAAGTATCTAGAGATGCTCGATTGAGCGTTTATAATGGTGTATTAGTGCCTACGTTAATGTATGTTTTTGAATATTGGATGTGGATGAAGAAGCATGAGGAGTTTGAAGATGATTTTTTTGAAACAATATATCATTATTATAATAAATGAAACATATAATGTTTTATACCTACATTTATAGATAAAAGTCCAATGTTTTGTAATAAATTTATAAAAGCTAATTTTGTTTACAAATTATACATGAACATAATTTTCAAAGTATAAAAATTTATGTCACACATTCCCATGAACGACTACAGTAATGAAAATGATTTGTATATTTATAAATATGATCGTCTATAACATACTAAGATTATTTGTCATTTGAATTTACAGTTTTTGTGAAACAAATAAAAATATACCAATCAATTTTTAATTTTTGTTCGTCAAAAACTGTAAATTCAAATTGAAAATAAACTTAGTATGTTACAGACGATTATATTTATAAATACACGAATTATTTTCATTACTGTAGTCGTTCATGGGAATGAGAAACGCAGTATCAAAGTTTTGAATTTTTGACCAACTTCAACTAATATTTTTTTATAGTTTTATGTTTCAGTTATCCTTTTTATCCACATATATAAATACTAGAATGTTTAAGGACCTTACTGTAATAATTGTTTTGTTTTTCGATAAGAATAATTGTAAGATTTATTTAAATTTGAATTTCATGGGAGTGAACGAACCCAACGAAAATATGTACTTCATCTAACATTGCAATGTTATGTTATGTTATATAAAATAAATTGCTATGTCGATATTTGTGTTGAAAATAACAAACTTACCTTTAAAAACGGCACAGTAATAGTAAAGTTGCTATGGATGCTGGCCTTATACTCTCGAAGTTGAAACTGAGGCGTATTGTCATTCTCGTCTAAAACTTTAACTCGAATTGTCATAAAACCAAGTTTACTTCCGCTATCACTAGCCATAACCGGAATTTCATACAATTTCTGTGATTCCCTATCTAGTTTAACCGCGGTTGTAACTTTACCGGTTAGTTTATCAATTTGAAACTTCTCGTTTAGCAAAGACGAATGAATTGAATAGTTTATGTTTGAGAAGTCTCCAAAATCCAAGTCTGTGGCTTTTACCTAACAAAGAATTGTTAAATGAAACAATGGATAATATATTTCATGGAAGAAACGTACAGTTGTTACATATTGACCTGGAGGTTTATTTTCAGAAACGGTGGCTTCCATGAAAATGTTTGTAAATACTGGAGAATGGAGATTTGCTGGAAGGAGGTCGACTTTTAGTCTAGCAAAGTTAGTATACACCCCGTCAGAAACAGAAATGTTTAAAGTTGTGGTACGTTGGTCCCCAAAATTGCCCAAATTCATTAAAGTTAATACTCCTGGAAAAATATACAATTATTTGTAGAAAAAAAAATCAGACGTTGATAAATCCCGAACCTGTTCCTGGACCTATGGAAAAAGTCTGTTGCTCATTTCCGGCAACTATAGCATATTTCAAACGACCTAAATCGACTTGGTCGGGGTCGCTAGCTGTAACTACAGTTACAAATTGTCCACGTGTAGCATGGACAGACAACCCACAGGAGTATGATAGTTGTTCAAAACGAGGAGGGTTATCGTTCATATCCAAAACTGGAAGAGGAAATATTAATGAGTTATATATCAAAATGATCGCTGAAGTTTTATCTTTCTGCTCATATATAATTTATATATTGAAATATGTTTGGAAGGAAAATAAATTGCGGAAAGTGCGGCCGAAAACTTGTGGGTTTGTTCCGCGGTCGAGTTTTCATTCAAGCAAGCATAACTAGGGTCAAATTAAATTGATGTTTATGATGTTATATATTGATGAATAGAGGAAGGTTAAACGAGTATTTTCATATATAATTCATACAATAAAACTATTTATTTGTATTGTTTTAAACATGTAAACTTCATGGTCTCATAACGCGCAAAAAAAAAACGGTAACAAATTTTCTCTTGATCCAAATACGAATTGAAAAAAACTGCATTATATGTATTATACATCAAAATGACCGCAAAATGTTCCTCTTTCTACCAGTATATAACTTATATATTGAAACTTGTTTTGAACAAAATTATATTGCGAAAAATGAGACCAAAAATTTGTAGGTTTATTGCGCGAACGAGGTAACATTCAAACGGCCATAAGTTGAGGTAAACTAAACCAAAGTTTATGAAATTATATATGGTTATAAAGACTAAGCTTCAGTGAATATTTTCATATATAATTCATACAACAAAACTATTTATTTGAATTGTTTTAAACATCTAAACTTCATGGTCTCATAATGCGCAAAGAAAAGTTTATGGCAAAAATACAAAAGAGTAGCAAAATTTATCTGAATCCAAATACGAATTGAAAGAAACTACACAACTAAAATTAATGAATTATATATTGAAATGGTGAACTACAGATACAGAGAAAAATAATAGCAAAGGCAACAGAAGAGAAAGAAAAAGGGCGAGAAGTAAAAATAGGATACAAAAAAATAAGAGTAGAAGGAATCTGGTACGAGTGGAACAAAGAGGAAGGTGGGCTAACGGAGAAGGAGATACTAACCACAATTTCAAAAAACGATTAAGTAAAAACGGGGTCCAGAACGATGACAAAGACGACAAGCAAGGAACAGGATATGATAATGATATTGGAGAAAATACTAGACAAAAAAAAACATGGAATAGAAAGAGACAAAGAACGAAAAAGCAAATAAAAAAAGACAAAAGAAAGAAGAAAGATAATAAGATTAGAATAAGTACCTGGAACGTGAGGACTATGTTGCAAACAGGAAAAATGCAAGAAATAGCGGCAGAAATGCTAAGATATAAAATTGATGTGGCTGCAGTACAAGAAACAAGGTGGAGTGGAAAAGGTATTATAAACAAAAGAGATTATGATGTGCAACACTCAGGGCATAAGAAACAAGGGCAATACAAAGTGGCGTTATTCATTAGGAAGGAACTAAAGAATAAGGTGATAGAATCCAAACCAATAAGTGAGAGAATGAACTACTGTAGAATTAATACGAAGCCTTTTAAGTTATCAATATTGAATATATATGCTCCAACAGAAAAGGCAGCAAAGGAAGAAAAGGATTTGTTTTTTGAGAATCTAGAGAATGAAATAGATAGAATACCAAAAGAAGATACAACAATTATACTAGGCGACTTTAATGCGCAAATAGGAAAGGAGCAATATGTACAACAAGTGGCTGGTAGATATACAATACATGATAAAACAAACGATAATGGACAAAGGTTATGCAGGATAGCAACTAGGTTGAATCTAATAATTAGCAGTACAAAGCATAATCATCCAAAAATACATAAAGCCACGTGGACATCCCCAGACCATAAACATCAGACACAAATAGATCATGTATTAACAACGAAAAGGAAACAGGCAGAGATAACAGATGTCAGAACATACAGAGGAGCATGCGCGGATTCAGACCACTTCATGGTAACGGCAACATTGAGATTTAAAATAAAAAAATGTGAGAAGAGCAAAAAAATAAGACTGAAATGGAACATAGATAATTTAAGTAACGAATGTATAAGAGATAAATATGTGGAGGAACTAGAAAAGAACCTAAAAATACATAGTATTGGAGAGGAAAACGTAGATGAAAGATGGAATACTATTAAAAAATGCATTCACGAAGCGTCAGATACATGCATAGGAAGAGAAAAACAAAGCAATAAGAAAGAATGGTACAATGAAGAATGCCGCGAAGCAGTAGCAGAAAAGAAGAGGGTAAGGACGAAATGGATAAGGACAAAAACAGAAAAGGACAAGGAAGAATACGAAAAGATGAGGAAAACGTGTAATAAAATTATAAGAAAATGCAAGAGGGAGTGGATAGACAAAAAAATAGAAGACTTGGAAAAAGAAGGGTTGAGCAGAAACACAAAGAGGTTTTATCAAAAAGTAAATGAGCAGAATAGAGTGCGCAAAGAAAAGTCGTGTGGAATAAAAGATAAAAATGGGAAGCTGGCAGAGAACGAACATGAACATAAACAAGTATGGACAGAGCATTTCAGGGACCTCTTAACAGAGGACAGAAATAGAAACACAAGAAACAGAAAAAGAAATAGAAGTAATGGAACCAACATCAGAAGAAATTAAAGATATAATAAGAAAAAGCCGCAATGGAAAGACACCAGGAAAAGACGGGATCAATATAGAGCTGATAAAATATGGAGGCGAAGAACTACAGACACAGATGTATGAGTTAATTAAGATAATATGGAGAAAAGAAAAGATGCCAAGAGAATGGGATACAGGTCAAATAGTGACAATACATAAGAAAGGTAACCAGCAAATATGCGAAAATTATAGAGGCATAACGCTATTGAACACGGCATACAAAATATTATCCACAATAATACAAAGAAGAATAACAGACGAAACTAGAAATATAATAGGACAACATCAATGTGGTTTTACTAAAGGTAGATCGACGGTAGATGCAATACACACGGTAAAACAGATAATAGAAAAAACACTTGAGTACAATATAGACACGGAAATACTCTTTATAGATTTTAAGCAGGCCTTTGATTCCATTAAAAGAGAAAGATTGCTATTTGCTCTGAAAGAGTTAGGAATACCAGCAAAATTAAGAAAATTAATAATGATGACAATGAGAGAAACAAAAATCACCGTGAAAACACAAAAAGGCGAGACAGAAGAGTTTGAGATAAATAAAGGAGTGCGACAGGGAGATGCATTGTCAGCCACGCTATTCAACTTGGCGTTGGAATATGTAATGAAGGGAATAAATAAAGAAGGGACACTCAGAACAAGAGGAGGACAAATAGTAGCATACGCTGACGATATCGCAGTAATAACAAAAAGTAGAAAAATAATGGAAGAAATACTACGGAACATAGAAGAAGAAGGTAATAAAATGGGCTTAAAAATAAACGTGGGAAAAACCAAAATAATGATACTAGGGAAAAAAGTAGAGAACAAGGAAATAAAAATAGGAGGATATATATTTGAGCAAGTAGATAGATTCAAATACCTTGGCATAACATTAACAAATAAAGGAGAAAGAGAAATAGAAATCAAAGAAAAAATAATGGCAACAAATAAAGCTTTCTATGCTTATAGGAAATTACTTAAAAGTACAATTCTATCACATGCTTCAAAAATGAAAATATACGCAACGATTATAAGACCAATAGCCTTGTACGCTGCTGAAACAATGTTAATGAGTAAGAAAGATGAGGAAGACTTAAGAATAATGGAGAGGAAGATAATAAGAACGATTCTAGGCCCGATAAAAATAGCAGAAAATGAATATAGAGCGAGAATGAACCACGAAATAGATAAAGAATTGGGTGGAGAAGATATAGTAAAAAAGATAAAAAGGCAGAGAGCCAGATGGCTAGGACATGTATGGAGAGTAGGAGAAAAGGATACAATAAAAGCAATAGTTGAATGGAAACCTGGAGAAAGAAGAAGCAGAGGCAGGCCCAAATCGACATGGCTACAGGAAGTAGAGGAAGATCTGAGAGCGGCAGGAATTGAGAAATGGAAGAATAAAGCAAGAGACAGGAAAGTCTGGAGAGACATAATACAAACAATTTGAAAGAAATGAAGGAAATAAAGGAGACTGATCTACTCCAAATAAATAGATCTAGAGAGCTTCTAAAGAAGCGGCGCAACCCCACGAGGGGTGTTAAGCCACCTTATATATATATTGAAATGACCGCTGAACTCTCTTCTTTCTAGCAGTATATAATATGTACATTGGCATATGTCTGAAACGACATTACATTGCAAAAACTTTAGCAAAAAAATTTTGTCCAGTTTTCGGGATACAATACGAGCTATTATTCAAACGATCATAACTTCATTCAAACCCAAATAAAATTAATGAATTATATATTGAAATGACCGCTGAACTCTCTTCTTTCGAACAGTATATAATTTGTATATTTAAATATGTCTGGAACGAAATTACATTGCGAAAACTCTAGCAGCAAAATTTTGTCCAGATTTCGGGATACATATACGGGCTTTCATTCAAACGATCATATGTTGCTTAAAACTAAATTAAAGTTAATGAATTATACATGGTTTTATAGAGGAAGATTTAGCGGATTTCCTGGTGTATAAATTGTACATTAAAAAATTTGTATATAAAGCAATTGAGGTATTTAAACTTCTCTTACCTTTAAGCCAAACATGAGCAGTACTAGACAAACTAGGAACCCCTTGATCTGTAGCTACAACAATAAAATGATGAGAGCTAGCTTGCTCATGATCTAAAGACTGTTTTAAATAAATGGTTCCATCTGCAGCATCAATGTGAAAATATTCACTAGAATTACTAGAATCTGTTTGTATTGAAAAAAGAACTTTTTGGTTAATACCTAAAATACAATCTAAATTAGTTAACTGTTAACTTCGTTAACCACAAAACTTCTAACCAGTGTCATTATCTTTAACCATGACTTTAAGAACTGCAGTTCCAAAACTAGCAGCTTCTGAAACTGAAACATTGTAGCTGTCCTGGAGAAATTCTGGAGGACAATCGTTAACATCTAAGACAGCAACAGAAACCGGAACTTCTGCGTATATTCCGGAAACTGAGTCAGTTGCTCTAATGACTAACTCATATTGTTGTTGCTGTTCATAGTCGAGTTCATCGACAACAGAAATTACACCTGGAGAAAAAAAATTCAGTGTTTTGGAAATTAATTACTGAAAAATGGTGCAAAGACATGCTAACATAAATTTTTTGATGGTAACACCGGATGAAAAATTTTCCATGCATCGTGGATGAAATGCTGAAGCCCCAACATAAACCATCACATTATTAACAACTTCTAAGACGTCCTAACGTCTTGAGATGTATTTAATTAATTGTATAGTTAATTAAACAAAGTGCAAAGCAAAAACGTGTGTACTACAGCCAAAATAGTAATAAAAATACTCACAAGGACCATTTTTACTGTCAGGAGCTGTAAAAATGGAAAAACCCTCTTTAGCAAGATTGGGAGATACAATTAGAAAAGGGAAGCCTCTATTTATACGAGGTGAGGATAATAACTCATTGCTTTAATTATTTTTTATCATATTTTAAAGTGTTTTTAAATTGTAACCTTTTGTAATACAAGATCTGTACAGAAAACAATCCAACATTTGAATTACGCGCTAAAAATTTTTTAGTGGTATACAGTTGGCAGTTCTGCGTTGCGCATAACCTCCATTAACCACATGTACTTAAATAGTTGATATTTCGTGTAGTTTGCGCATATGAGTGCGATGTTAGCAGTATTTTAGAAATGTGCTATTTTCTACAGCAAAATTTTTAGTAAAATTGAGCAAAACTTTCAGTGAACTGCCAAAATAATCGACATGTCAAGTAATCCCACATTTCCTCTCCCGAAATAGTGCGGAAAATGTGTTTTTTCCGACGATCACTATGAAAAGTATATAAATTCATACGATAAATAGAAAGTTGGTCATTGCATGTCACTATCAATGCTGTGTGAAATGAAAGCTTGTTAGCCAATCAAATGTGTGCGCAACTGTGTGATATGATTTTATCACACGGTGGGATAACTGAGCAAACTAACATAAATATTTGTATTTAAAAGTTTGACAGTTGCAGGTAATTTGCTGAATTTATATTTGGTGAATATTTTTATGTATAGTTTTTTAGTTAGTTATGGTCGTCGAAAAAGTATCGTGTATAACACGTGCTGAAAGGGTATTTCACACTCGTGTGAAATAACCAACTTTCAGCACTAGTTATACAGCATAGCATTTCCTCTCTAGATGGAATTGCAAATTTTATTGAAAATCTGTATTTATGGTATTTAAAAGTTTGACAAGCTCGTTAGCCAATCAGGTGCGTCCGCAACTGTATGATATGATTTTATCACACGGTGCGATAACTGAGTGAACTAACATAAATATTTGTATTTATAAGTTTGACTGTTGCAGATAATTTGCTGAATTTATTTTTGGTGAATATTTTTATTTATTTATTTTTTTTTACTTAGTTGTGGTCGTTGTAAAAGTATCGTGTATAACACGTGCTGGAAGGGTATTTCTCACTCGTGTGAAATAACCAACTTTCAGCACTAGTTATACAGTACACCATATAAATATTTGTATTTAAAATTTTGACAGTTGCAGATAATTTGCTAAATTTATTTTTGGTGAATATTTTTATTTATTTTCTTTTTACTTAGTTGTGGTCGTTGAAAAATTATCGTGTATAACACGTGCTGGAATGGTGTATTACACTCGTCTAGATGGAAGTGCAAATTTTATTGAAAATCTTTACTTTAGTGATATACATACTTTAAATTATAAATTGATAACTTTAATTAAAATTTAAGATTGGTTCATTGGTAATACTTGCGTCTGATAACCTAATTTTGATGTGACAGTTGTTGTGTTGTGTTGTCAAAGTGTAAATTGTTTTTTGAAACAAGTCGTGAAAAAAATGTTTTGTCTAACACGAAAGGAAAGCTCTTCTTCTATTCTCGTTCAAATTGCTTCATTCGTTGCGCTCATAAGGCAATGTTTGAGCTCGAGTGGGAAAAAGCAGCGTTTTCCTCACTAGTTTGACAAACAACTATTGTATGTAATAGAATTTTTTTTGTTTATTTTGACTGTCTGATAAGTTATACATACAAATATATACGGATTAACAGTTAAGAGTGTAAGCCTTCATTTTCTAGACTTAAAGTTGTGATGCAACAAAAAAAAAAATTTAGTGTGAAACTGGGGAAATATGTGACCACAGTTGTGGAAATCTTCTTGTGATGTGTCATTTCCGAAATTACAATCAGTGCTGAAAAATTGATCAAAGCAAATGCGTCAGAAATCCTGATGATGCGCGAAAAAGAAAGCAGCGTAAACTTTGAAAAGAGCAGTGTTAAAAAATATATTTTCTGCACAGATCTTCTAGACAATTTTATTTGGACAACTGTTATATATATTTTGCAGATTTCTCCTGTATCGTTTATCAATTGTGACAGTGAAAACCAAAACCTGAATTAGTTGCTACCGCCTAGCTATCTACTAAGTATTATTTAATTAATCAAGCTTGAATTACACTATAAAATATCGAGATTGCTTTCGTGTTTCGACGGATTAAATAATTATTATTTCAACCAAAACCTCAACAATTTTGCAACTAGCTAAACAAAATAATTATTCAAATAAATGTGGACTCACCAGTGTTGAAATCCAGGGCGAATTCTTCTAGTTCGTTGCCTTTAACAATACTGTAGATTAACTTTCTTCCCAAGGGACTTTCGGCCTCAACGGAAAGTGCTAGAGGGGAGTGAAGTTCCACGCTCTCTGGGACGGTCTCGGAATAAAACTGCTTTTTGAATACTGGCATTGAACGGTCTATTACTTTTACGTGAACTGCTACGTCAGTCCTACAAGCTGTGATTCCTAAAATTGTACAATATTGATAGCCAATTGATTTCGCGAAAACAACAACAAAAAATAATATTGTTTGACATCAAACTCACCAGTTTTTGGTAACACTAATAAATTGTACACAAAAAAATTTAATTTTGTAACCATTTTCGAGACAACAATTTGTTTATTTGTTTAGCTGTGTTATTAATGAATATAATGAAAAGATTAGTAAAGAAAAGAATAAAAGAAATAAATACATACTCAATGGATTCTCACCTCCATCATAGGCTGCAATATGTAGCTCGTATTCTCGATTATGTCCTTCTAAACTTTGTTTTAACTCAATATCACCTGATTTTCTACAAACTTTGAACAGTTCCCCATGCCCTTTAATTAATTCGTATCGAACCTGAAATTCAAATTAAATTCGTGATGTTTTAGCAGCTCTAATATACACTGCTCAAAAAAAAAAAAATCGAGCCACTTGGCCTAACCAAGAAAATGACTGTTTTTAAAATGTGGAGCATTTCTTTCAGGGACATGTTAAGCAAAATCTGGAAATTCCCTTTGAAGATACATTCCTCCTCTACGTTCTCCAAAAATCCCGAAGAGATTCGCTCCCCCGACCCTCTGAAAAATCGCATTATGTGATGTCATGTCTGAGCAATGAAAAATCTCAAAGTTTGAAGGCTTGCAGCTCAAAAAAATCCTCTCTTAAGAGGGTTGTTCAACTCGATTGTCACAAAGCCCTGTCAATTTCCTTTTCAGAGCTGAAAATTTCGTCCTCATCGGTGAAGAATTGAGTGAGGTATCGCGTTTTTTGTAGCTACAAGCCTTACAACTTTGAGATTTTTCATTGCTCAGACATGACATCACATAAAGCGATTTTTCAGGGGGTCGGGGGAGCAAATCTCTTCGGGATTTTTGGAGAACGTAGAGGAGGAATGTATCTCCAGAGGGAATTTCTAGATTTTGGTTAACATGTCCCTAAAAGAAATGCCCCACATTTTAAAAAAGTAATTTTCTTGGTACGGCCAAGTGCCTCGATTTTTTTTTTAGCAATGTATAAATAATAATAAATAATGTAGCTAGTATCTAGAGATGCTCGATTT
Organism: Poecilus cupreus; assembly: GCA_963942605.1. Lineage (NCBI taxonomy): Eukaryota > Metazoa > Arthropoda > Insecta > Coleoptera > Carabidae > Poecilus > Poecilus cupreus. The sequence goes on from OZ012713.1 coordinate 39,970,327, forward strand.
AGCGTATATAATGGTGTGTTAGTGCCTACATTGATGTATGTTTTTGAATATTGGGTGTGGATGAAGAAGCATGATCAGTTTGAAGATGATTTTTTTGAAACAATATATCATTATTATAATAAATGAAACATATAATGTTTTATACCTACATTTATAGATAAAAGTCCAAAGTTTTGTAATCAATTTTAAAAAGCTAATTTTGTTTACAAATTATACATGAACATAATTTTCAAAGTAGTCAAATATATGTCACACATTCCCATGAACGACTACAGTAATGCAAATAATTTGTATATTTATAAATAAGATCGTCTATAACATACTAAAATTATTTTTTATTTGAATTTACAGTTTTTGAGAAACAAATAAAAATATACCAATCAATTTTTAATTTTTGTTCGTCAAAAACTGTAAATTCAAATTGAAAATAAACTTAGTATGTTATAGACGATCACATTTATAAATACACGAATTATTTTCATTACTGTAGTCGTTCATGGGAATAGAAGAGACACAGTATCAAAGTTCTGAATTTTTGACCAACTTCAACTAATATTTCTAAATAGTTTAATGTTGTAGCTATCCTTTTCATCCACATATATAAATACTAGAATGTTCAAAGAACTTCACAGTAATAATTGTTTCGTTTTTCGATAAGACTAATTTGTTTGTATTTGCAAAACAAAATTCATGGGAGTAAATCTGATATTGCAATGTGTAAGTCACTGTAAAAAATCCATGAAATTTTGATGGATGGAGGTTGTTGGACCATAAAGAACATGAACATAAATGAAGAATACAGAATTTGCTGTTTAAAAAAAATTTGTTTGGTTCAATTTGACCGACAGAAAAAACAGTTAGACCTAAAAAACTGAACTGCCATCAACATCAGATAAAAATTGTTTTGGTTAGTTTACAAATTTAGCTGCAGAAAAAAACCTAGCAAATATAGCGAAAAGCTGTCGTCACTACCAAATACAGTGTTGCATTTTACACCTAAAACAATTTGTTTGGTTCATATCGACCCTCAAATTCACTTCCTAGCTGCAAAAAAGTGTCCCGGTCCCAAAAGGGCGCAGATACAAAGTTAGAGTGTAAAGTTTCACTCACCTCGCCATTTTCCCCTTGGTCCATATCAATAGCATGCACCTTGGTTATAACGCTTCCTTTAGGATCATCTACAGACACAACTGCATAATAAGGCAGGTTCACAAACATCGGACAGTTATCATTAATATCAAAAACAGTCACATTGACAATCACATGAGCAACACGTGGTCTCTCCCGTCCAGGGTTGCTAGACCTCGCTTCAACGATAAGTTCGTAGCTGTCAATTGTTTCTCGGTCGAAGCGTTTTCCGGTGGTTCTAATAGCACCGGAAGTCAGACCGATTTCAAACATATCCGTTGGATTTAAAATTGTGAACTCTACATGTTCGTTCAAAGCGCTGCCTAAGACGTTTACTACACAAACTGTGGAGATTTTCGTAGAGTTTTCAGTAACTGAAGCTTCGTATAGACTTTTTTGAAACATTAATCCTGAATGTTCAGACTGTTCGACCTTGACGTTGACCTTGGCAATGTTTGAGAACTTTCCGTCTGATACCCGAACTTGTAACCTATGGATAGGTTTCATGTCTTCTGGGTCCAAAACGGTTATTATACCGGTTTCACTGTCTATAGCGAATACTTCATGTTTATTTCCTTCGATAATATCGTATCGAAGATTCGTAGATGCCTCACTATCGGGATCGGTTGCGTTTAATTGAATGACAGCTACGTTTTTGTAAGTTGGTAGTAGTAGAGTGACATTGTAAACTTGTGTAGAAAATCTAGGAGCGCAATCGTTTATGTCTGTAATGTTTATTAAAACTTTCGCTGTTGTCTCTGAAGAAAGCTTAGGTTTTCCTCGATCTGTAAGCTTTACATGAAACATAAATTGGTCGTATGTTTCATGGTCTAAAAGTCTAACAGTTCGAATGGCTCCAGTACTGGAATCTATATGGAAATATTTTTTTGGAAGAGACTCAATAATCTCAAAGTTCATCAAAGCGTTTAGCTCTGAATCTGCATCCATTGCCTGGAGGAAAACACACAAAAATAACTATTAACTCAATGAGTGTTAAGGTATACTAACTCGAATAACTAAAGGAGTACTACTGTTGGTTAACACCAAAGAGTTAACTGGAGCAGCTTCTGAAACGCTCCCGCTGTAAGAGTGTTGTAAGAATTTAGGCGGGTTATCATTTCTGTCGAGAATATGTATGATTACACTGGATGTAGCAGATGCACTAGCCTGTAATGTGAAAAACACACAGCCATAAAGTGTACTTCTGTGTGTAATGCTTTCTAGACGACTTACCATGTTAGTGGCAGTAACAGTCAAATTGTAAAACCTAGTATTCTCATAATCTAGTATCTTTTGCGAAACAATCACACCAGTACTTGGACTAATCAAAAATGCGTCCTCAACATTTCCATTAACAATTTCAAACTGTACTGATGAAGTACTTCGTACTTCAAGATGAGTAACATAGCTACCAATAGGTCTGTCTTCAAATATCTTCAAACAAAAACAACAACAACAGTTTTATGACAATAAATGAATGAGTGAGGACCTACCTCAGCTGACAAGTCCTTCTGGACAAATTTAGGAGCGGCGTTGTCTGACATGGTCACCATAATATGAGCAGGTACTGTTGATGATAGTGGAGGATGGCCATGGTCTGTAGCTCGGACGTATAATGTATATTCAGAAGAAGAAGAAAGGTCGAGTTCTCTAGAAACTTGGATGGTTCCCATTCGAGAGTCTATTGTGAAGACGTTGCCGATGTTTCCTAAAGAGAAGACCTATTTGTATTTCAAGTGATAGGTGTACAAAAAAAAATTGCTGGGAAGTTTTCGCAATGTAATTTTGTATCAGATATATTTTAATATATGAATTATATACTGCTAGAAAGAGGAGAGTTTCGCGGTTATTTGAGTATATAATTCATTAATTTTAGTTGGATTTTAACCAAGTTATCATCGCTTCAAAAATAGTTGGTATGTAGAACCCGAAGCGTTACAGGATTCGTTGTTCTTCGCAGAGATTTTGCTATGAAATTTCGGTCCAGACAAATTAAAAATAAACAAATTATATATTGGTTCAAAGATGAAAGTTCAGCGATTATTTTGATATATAATTTATTAATTTTAGTTGGATTTTAACCAAGTTATCATCGCTTCAAAAATATTTAGTATATAGAACCCGACACACTACTGGATTCGTTATTGTTCGAATAGATTTTTCAATATGATTTCGTTCCAGACAAATTTTAATATATAAATTATATACTGCTAGAAAGAAGAGAGTTTCGCGGTCATTCTAATATAAAAATCAATAATTTTAGTTGGATTTTAACCAAGTTATCATCGCTTCAAAAATATTTAGTAAATAGAACCCGACGCACTACTGGATTCGTTATTGTTCGTAGAGATTTTGCAATGTGATTTCGTTCCAGACAAACTTCAATATATAAATTATATACTGCTAGAAAGAAGAGAGTTTCGCGGTCATTTTAACATATAATTCATTAATTTTAGTTGGGTTTTAACCAAGTTATCATCGCTTCAAAAATATTTGCTATATAGAACCCGAAACGCTACTGGATTCGTTGTTCTTCGCAGAGATTTTTCAATGTGATATCATTCAAGACAAATTTAAATAAACAAATTATATATTGGTTTAAAGATGAAAGTTCATCAATTATTTTGATGTATAATTCATTAATATTAGTTGGATTTTAACCAAGTTATCATCGCTTCAAAATATTTGGTATTTAGAACCCGATGCACTACTGTATTCTTTATTGTTCGAAGAAATTTTTCAATGTGATTTCGTTCCAAACAAATTTCAATATATAAATTATATACTGCAAGAAAGAAGAGAGTTTCGCGGTCATTTTAACATATAACTCATTAATTTTAGTTGAGCTTTAACCAAGTTATCATCACTTCAAAAATATTTAGTATATAGAACCCGACGCACTACTGTATTCGTTATTGGTCTAAGAAATTTTTTAATGTGATTTCCTTCCAGATTAATTTAAATAAACAATTTATATACTGGTTGAAAGATGAATATTCAGCGATCATTTTGATATATAAATTATTAAT
>OZ012713.1:40714483-40741983 GCA_963942605.1 Poecilus cupreus
TAGAGTATGAATTATTTTTCAAATTTACATGAGGATTAACTTTGAAGTATGCCATATCCAATAAAAAAAGAATCATCAAAATCGGAGTACTCTGTAAAAAGTTATGCGTGGACTAACATCAAACATATATATGTATATATGCTTTTTCATCCTGTATTTTCCTATAATTAGAGGTGAATTTTTTTTAAATTTAAATGACTTTAAATACTTTAAGGTATACCGTATCAAATAAAAAAATAGTTATCGAAATCTGATAACCCAGTACAAAGTTATGCGTAGTAAATTAAAAGGTAAAATTTTCTATCTTTAGGGATGGAATTTTTTTATTAAATTTTAATGATACCAATTTCGAGGTACACTCTATCCAATAAAACAAGAATCATAAAAATCGGAGAACTCGGTAAAAAGTTATGCATGGTCAAATATTTAAATATATATATATGTATATATACGCTGTCAAGACAAGCACAATTTTTTCATTAACTATTTTCCTACCCTTATAGATAGAATTATTTATTCAAATTTTAATCAGACCAACTTCAAGGTATGCCCTTTCCAATAAAACAAGAATCATCGAAATCGGACTATTATGTAAAAAGTTATGCGTGGTCAAATATTAAAATATATATATATATATATATATATATATATATATATATATATATATATATATATATATGTATTATGTGCCCACAAGACGACCTCGTTTTTTTCATCCCCAAGTTTCCTACCCTTATAGGTAGAATTATTTATTCAAATTTTAATGAGACTAACTTCAAGGTATGCCCTTTCAAATAAAACAAGAATCATCAAAATCGCAGTACTCTGTAAAAAGTTATGCGTGGTCAAATATTAAAATATATATATATGTATTATGTGCCCACAAGACGATCTCGTTTTTTTCATCCCCAAGTTTCCTACCCTTATAAGTTGAATATTTAATTCAAATTTTAATGAGACCAACTCCAAAGTATCCCCCTTCCAATAAAACAAGAATCATCAAAATCGAACAACTCTGTAAAAAGTTATGCGTGGTAAAACAAAAAATTACACCTCCATTTTTTCGTAATTTTTTAAAATATTTAATACAATAAAATTAGTTTACACAAAGCATAATACAACCTATAAAAAATATTTGTACCTCAAGATAAACTAATAAATACAATAAAATATTAATAACTAATACTGTCCACAATTTTAGACAATACTTTCAACAAATCTGTAAAAATAATTTTGCAATAATTTAGGCCGATTGTCTGTATTTATTCAACAATAATATCAATATATATTGAATATTAAAATTATTCAAACTGCTTCCGTATCACAATTTTTCTCTAGATCTTCACATTTTTCAGTAGTACCAACTTTATATCTATTGTTTAATTGCTGTGCACATTCTTTCATCATCAACATATGATCCAATTTATTAACAGTATCATTCAATTCCGATTCCCAAACATGATCAAAACTACAACCTTCTCCGCCATCTACCGGACGAATTGCTAACTGTTTAACTTTATGCTTCAAGTCGGTAAGTTCGGTTTCTTCAATATCTTCGTGACCTTCAGTATCATCTTTTTCACTAACTGTCGAACTGGCAGGACCGGAAAGTGTTCCTAAACTATGAGCATCGCATCGATCTAATTCAAAGCTAATGTCAGGGAGAGGTAATTTAGTGGAAAATTCCTCTATAGGGGAATTTAGTTCTGCGCCAACTCCCGGTTCGCGAGGCCCACAAGGCTCCTCTTCTTCTTTCTGGGGGAACTTTTTACGTTTTTGGTGGATTTCTTCTGAGATTAACTCAAGTTTTTTTAGAGATTGCGAGTAAGAGAACTTAACTTGTGATACTGTTTTTTGTAAATATTCTATTCTTTCTTTTTGAGTGTTAAGTTGATGTTGACATATTGATTTTTCTTCGAAATATGGACGCGATTTAATAATGTGACGACGAAGACGTTCCTCGAGTGCTTGAACCTTTGATGGGAAACAATAATTTTTTTTGTAATATTTCTAGTTTAAAGGTGTTAGGTTTGCATGCAAAAGCGAAATGTGCTTTGGTAAGACTCGCTTCACAAGCCAAACAAAGTAGAGACAAGCAGAAAACTGCAGTATTTTAATTATAAATCAACGAAGACGTTCCTTCAGTGCTTGTAGGTTTTGATGGAAAACAATAATATTTTTTTTGTATTATATCTAGTTAAAAGATGTTAGAAGTGTGTAGAAGCGAATTATATTGTGGTAAGGCTCGCTTCACAAACAAAACAAAGTAGAGACAAGCAGAAAACTGGCGTATTTTAATTATAAATCAACGAAGACGTTCCTTCAGTGCTTGTAGGTGTTGATGGGAAATAACAATATTTTTTTTGTTTTATATCTAGTTAAAAGATTTTAGAAGTATGTAGAAGTGAAATATGTTGTGGGAAGACTCGCTTCACACGCAAAACAAAATAGAGACAAGCTTAAAACTGGATAATTTTAATTTTTTAAGAAACTTTGCAGTTAAATCAACAATCTGAAAAATCTAGCTGTTATGTTATGGCAAGGCTCGCTTCGCTGCGAATATAACAATCAAACAATAAAATAATGCTTGTACTATAACTGTCATAAATATTATAAGGGCAAGGCTCGCTTCAAAATATATCTATCGATAGAAATAATCCTCTAGTCCTTGGAACTTTTGATGGGAAAAAAATATTTTTATTGTAATATTTATAGTTAAAAGAAGCAAGGTAAGCATGCATGCGCGGAATGTACTTTGGCAAGGCTCGCTTCACATGCAAAACAAGCTTAAAACTGGCCTGTTTAAAAAAAATATTGTGTGACAATAAACTGAAAAATCTAGTTGTTATATTGTAAAATATGTTGTGGCAAGACTCGCTTCAATGCAAATTTAACAATCAAGCAATGAGACAAAGCTTGAGCTATAACTCTAATAAATATTGTAATGGTAAGGCTCGCTTGTTCACCAAAAGAAAATAGAAACAAACTAAATTTGGACCATTTTTATAAAGCTTTGTTGTACTAAAAAATATAGCTGTTATACTAAAAAGTAGATTAGCAAGACTCGCTTCCTCTATAAATGCAAACTAGACTGTTTAGGCAAAGCTCGCTTCGGTTGTAATGTATAAAACATTAGCTACTACTTTTTGAAATATAAAAATATATAAAATTTAAATAAACAAATAATGCTGTTACATAAATAAATCTGTAAGAATTATGGCAAGGCTCGCTTCGCTGAAAACACTCAAACAATTAAGCAAAGCTCGCTTCTCCTGTAGCGTGTAAAATAAAATACATAAAAGGGCAAAGCTCGCTTTGCGCTCAAGCAAAACATCCAACAGCAAAACATCCAAAAAAATATTCATTTATTATTTTAAACACCAAACAAATATAAAGAAAAATACCCTGTTACCATGACAACAACAACAACAAAAACACAATCACCTCAAACAATTGACCATCGTACATTGCCCTACCTTTTGTTCGGCAGCTGTAAACAAAGTTGCTCTCATTTGATGTTCTCTGCCACTAGCTGCCTTTTGGCTCTCGGCGTCCATAACCTTGTACGATAAAAACAAATGAATTATCTAGTAGCCCACATCAATTAAAATGACGCTAGTATTGCGCTAAAATATCAAGTAATTGTCCAATTGTTCAATTGTAAACTTTGAAAGCATTTTTGTTGCGATTAGTAACAAATTATTTAATCTAAAAATCTTGGAAGATTATCTTGAGACAATTGGTTTGACCCCAAGGTCAAAGATTGAAAAATTCCCGAAATTTATCAGTGTTAATTAGTGATAAATATTAATTACCTTGATAGTAGCATGGTTTAACATTTCCTGCCATGCATTATCAAATAACCATTCATGTTGATTGCTAATAAATCTTTGTTCTGCTAAAGCTACAGTCTCTTTAGCTGCCGCATGTATTTCTACAATAAAATGTGCTTAAAATATGTTTATAATACTTAATATATATCAAAAGTATTATATTTCGTTGTGAAACAACAGAAAACGGCAAAAAACAATAGGGGTCCCCCTCAAAAGATTCACAAAATGGAAAATAAGTTATGTATATTATAATTGAATTCCAAAACATCGTTATACCATAAAAAGAGAAGTTTGCACATTAGTTTTTCACGATATGCCAAGAAACTACATTTTTCTGCTCTCGAAATTGTGAGGAAATGGTTATTTGTATGTCAAGGCACTAAAGTATCCCAAATCGTTGAATTATTAATTGAAAACATAAATAAATAGCATTATGTATATGTAAAACGTCAGCTTGCTAATGAGACAGTGATGGCAGTGAGCATGAAAAATTCTAGGAGTCGAGCTGTCAAATTATATTATAATTTTTTATATATTTTTAGACAGTTTTCTGCATTAAATCCGATAAATTATTATGAAAAATAAATAATAAATAAATTCACCAATAGTATTATAGAGGAAGCATGTATACTATTTTAGGTTTGCTTGATGTAAGAGTCTGTAAAGTTTAACTTTAGCTACTATTTTGGCTAAAAAAAAAATAATTATATTATGGCATATTTTTCAGGTGCTACAAAACAGTTGAAGTTAAGCTTGTATCCTGCTTACTGCGCCAATTTTTTTTAGTGTTACCAATATGAACAAAATAAATATTATAAATACATTCTTATTATATTGGCAACCCTTATTTTAGTGATATACTGTCAAAATAATTAAAGCAAAATATCTAAACGTAGCTCAAAATAAGGTACATTTTAAAAAAAGCTACTCGATATCTCGGAATCTAAACGAGATATTTCAAAATGGCCGCCAGTTCTGAAACCCCCATACCCCAAATACCCAACAACCAAATTTTCATTCAATTCTGAGACTTTTGATTTTTGGGTCTCAAATCAAGTAGGCCTCGACAAAGTTAGTCTTTTTTATTTTTCCCTGTAAAATCTAAACCCGTCAAAATATTTCAATGAAATTTGGTACACTTATACAACTCGAGGAGCCCGATCTAACGGTGTGCTCCGCAACTTCGTATCTTGCCTAGATTTTGAGTTATTGTTAATCAAAGTTTAAGTGTAACATTTTTTTTTTTACAATTTTTTACAAATTTTTTTGAAAAATTGTTTATAGGGTATTTGGGCGTGGGTAGCTCAAGATATTTTAATGAAATTTGGCACACTTATACAACTCGATGAGCCCGATCTAACGGTGTGCTCTGCAACTTCGTATCTTGCCTAGATTTTGAGTTATTGTTAATGAAAGTTTAAGTATTTGGAAAATTTTATAACATTTTTTTTACAATTTAATTTTTTACAAAATTTTCTGAAAATTTGGGTATGGGGTATTTAGGGTGTGGGAAGCTCAATTCCGTTGAGCACAACTCAAAATCTCGCTTGGTTTTTGAGTTACAGGCCGGGAAACTTTGAGTTTTTTTTTTTTTTTGGAGTCAAAAAATTATTACGGTTTAATTAATAATAATTAATAATTATTAAAACTGTACATAGATATTTGCATAAAAAAATAATTTAATAATGAAGGGCACCCCCCGTTTTTCCCGCACGAAATATAATACTTTGTCAAACAAAATAAACTAACCATTTGCTCGCTGAAATAAAACAGCTGCTGCTTGACATTCTAACTGCGCTTTTTTAGCAACTTCTACTGCATCATAATAAGGTCTAGCCCTTTCTATACACCCCCCCAATTTTTTAGATAACAATTTTAAACGTCTAGTTGACTCATTTAACAACATACGAAAAGTTGTATTGGCTTCCTAAATAGTAAAACTAAATTTAATAATTACAAATTAACATTGAAACACTGAACTTACATCAAGTTCTATTTCTAATTTATTGATTTCGTCTGTGGATGTGTTTAAATTCTCTAACTCAACCTATAACCACAAAAAATGACAGCTAAGAATAGCCAATCACTAGACAACACACTTTTAAAACTAAAAACAACAAATACCTGAATTCTAGGGTCCAAATCGCAGTCATTTTCTTGATAATTATTGTCATTTTCCATATTTATTTGACAATTTGTTCATAACTCACCAAAATATACGCTTATTTTAACACATTAAACACAAAAACTATTCAAATCGTTATTTGCAACAATCATTTTACTTATTTAAAGTATAATTATTTAATAAACTATGATATAAAACACAGAAATAAGCTATAATTTTGTTTGTTGTCAAGTAAATGTCATTCTAAGATGATTAGAAACCTTCTAGGATGACTAAGAGACGCAGTATTGCCAACTGTTGAAAGATACTCTAAAGATTTTAATTTATAATTGTATTTAAATATATGTTCAAGATTATTATGGTATTGTGTAGATTTATCAATGGAATGTTATCAAAATTAGATATAATTTTGATGTACGTCATAGACGAAATAATATTAATTATTTATAAATAAAACACAACTGTTTAAAACTAAATAATATATGTAGCAAAAACAACAATTAATCGTTTTGTCTCGTATGAGAAATTTAACGTAAAATACAATTATTTAATTCTGAGAATTGTCAGTTTCTGCTGTTGGCAACACTGCTCATTCAATAGCTGTCAAACTGTATATTAATATCGCTCAAATATATTTTAAAATTGTCCAATTTAATTAAAGAACCCTAGTCTAATCAATCGCTTTGTTTGTTGTACGAAATTTAGCTCAAAGTACAAAAGTTTATATTCAGAGTTGTACACAGTTATGCTGTTGGCAACACTGCTCATTCAATAGCTGTCAAGCTGTACTAATAAACAATGATTTTATTGCACAAATATATTTTAAAATTGTCCTAATTCATTTTTAAATCCTTTTATAATCAATTGCTTTGTCTGTTGTACGAAATTTAACTCAAAATACAATATTTTATGTTACGCGTTGTCTATATTTCTGCTGTTGGCAACACTGCTCATTCATAGCTGTCAAACTGTATTAGTAAACAATGTTTTTATCGTAGAAATACATTTTAAAACTATCCTATTTCATTATAAAACTCTTTCTTAATCAGTAATCAATCGTTTTATCTTTTGTAAGAAATTTAAAGCAAAATACAATTTTTAATGTTACTAATTGTCAACATTTCTGCTGTTGGCAACACTGCTCATTTATAGCTGTCAAACTGTATGAGTAAACAATGTAAATACATTTTAAAACTATCTTAATTCATTTTAAAACTCTTTTATAATCAGCAATCAATCGCTTTGTCTCTTGTAAGAAATATAAGTAAAATACAATTTTTAATATTACGACTTCTCAACATTTCTTCTGTTGGCAATTCTGCAGATTCAATAGCTGTCAAGCTGTATTAGTAAACAATGTTTTTAACGCTTAAAAACACTGTAAAACTCTCCTAATTTATTCCAAATCCCTTTTCTATCCAAAACAAACCCAATTTTAATTCAAAACTCTTTCGGTTTGACAATTAACCTAAAACTAACCTCTCAAAACCTAAAATGTCATTTCTCGGTTCACCTTTCTCCAGTTTCAACCAAGACGACTACGATTTCAACGAAGATCGTTACGATGATCCAGAAGATGATCGAGAAAATGAAGATCCACACCCAGATGAAAGCGACGAAGGTAAATTTTTCTCATATTTTAATAGTTTTTTGTACATTTTTCTCGATTTAGACACCGAAGAAGCAAGCGAAACCGACATGGGAAGAAATGAAGAACCTTTGGAGATAAAAGAACAGTAAGATTGTCTTCAATTGTTTTGTTTCTCGATTATGTATTGTTTTTTGTTAGAATGTACCAGGACAAGTTGGCCAGCCTGAAAAAACAGTTGCAGCAGCTGAAAGATGAAACACATCCGGAATATATTCGGCGGGTTAAAAAATTAGAATATCAATTTAAAGAAAGATTGAGGTTAAATAGTATTTATAGGGATTATTTAGAGGAATGTGTGGAGCGCGATTATATTAGTGATAAGAAAGCTGCAGCCAAGGAATTAGAAGAAAAGAAGGTTGAAATCCGGGAGAATTTACTTACAGATTTAGAAGAAAAACGAAAAACAATTGAAGCAGAAAGGTTGACAATTTAAAAATTTTAGGTTATGTTTTATTTGATTTATAATTATACGTTTAGAATTGATTCCAGATACACAATGGAATTGACAGGCGACGCAATGGAGGTCAAACCTGTTATGACCCGCAAACTTCGTCGAAGACCCAACGACCCGATCCCAGTTCCCGAAAAACGCCGAAAACCCCCGACCGCGCAACTAATTTATCTCCTAGACGAAAAAGAAATCGAGAACGATTTGAAACAAATTAGAGGTAGCAATTTTTTTTTTTCGCAAACTGTAATAATAATAATTTTTGACAGTGACTGTAGTTGCAAATCCACCAATAACCGTTCAGTCTGGGATTGGCGACACCCCATTGGTCGAAACAAAAGTGGAGGATGGCAAATTGTTGTATGAACGTCGCTGGTTTCACAGGGGACAGTCGGTTTATGTAGAAGGCCGTGATATGTCGCGATTTGCAGCTAATATCTCAGCAATTAGCAATGATGTTGTATGTTTAATAATATTTAATAAAAATGGATTTTTTTTTTATTTTTCTGTGCCAATTTCCAGATTTGGGTGAAAAAGGTAGTAGATGGAAGCAAGGTACGATTATTTACCACCCATTTGGCGCGAGGGAAGGTGTCAATTAAACGAAGAGCCTCGTAAATATTTTGTAATTATTATTTTTGTAATAAAACTTGTGTTTCATTTTGTATTTATGTGTTTTTATTGCTCTAAATAAATAAAACAATACCCCAGTTGATTTCTACATCGAATAAACCTTGTTTCATTTGTTTTGGTCGAAGGGTACAGATTCTAGAAGCCAATTTATGATTTGACAGCTCAGTTACTTTTTTGAAGCTCAGCATTGGTTATGTTGTTATAAACGGTGCAGTTAAATAAAAATTAAAATAGGTAGCAAAATGCGGTTTGAATTACTGGATTAAGGGAAGTTCTGTGTACTAAACAAAGTTTGTTTCATTTGTTTTGGTCGAAGGGTACAGATTCTAGAAGCCTATTTGTGATTTGACAGCTCAGTTACTTGTTTGAAGCTCGGCAACGGTTATGTTGTTATAAACGGTGCAATTAAATAAAAATTAAAATAGGTATCAAAATGCGGTTTGAATTACTGGATTAAGGGAAGTTCTGTGTACTAAACAAAGTTTGTTTCATTTGTTTTGGTCTACGGGTACAGATTCCAGAAGCCATTTTCTAATTTGACAGCTCAGTTACTTGTTTGAAGCTCGGCAACGGTTATGTTGTTAAAACTGTGCTATTAAATAAAAACTAAAATAGGTAGCAAAATGCGGATTGAAATATTGGAGTAAGGGAAGTTCTGTGTACCAATCAATCTTTGTTTCATTTGTTTTGGTTGACGGGTACAGATTCTAGAAGCCAATTTCTGATTTGACAGCTCAAATATTTTTTTGAAGCTCGGCAACGGTTATGTTGTTATAAACTGTGCTATTAAAGAAAAATTAAAATAGCTAACAAGATGCGGTTTAAAATATTGAATTTAGGGAAGTTCTGTGTATCAATTAAACTTTGTTTAATTTGTTTTGGTCGAAAGGTACAGATTCTAGAAGCCAATTACTGAATTGACAGCTCAGTTACTTTTTTGAAGCTCGGCAACGGTTATGTTGTCATAAACTGTGCTATTAAATATAAAATAAAATAGGTAGCAAGATGCGGTTTGAATTATTGGATTGAGGGAAGTTCTGTGTATCAAACAAACTTTGTTTCATTTGTTTTGGTCACCAGGTACATATTCTACAAGTAAATATATAATTGGGTGCAAGTTTCACTTTAGGAGAAATTTAATTTGCTTTCGTATATTTATTTAATTTTTTGACATATATTTCACTAAGAAAACAGCTTCACAATCACAATGACATGTGTCACATTTCGTAAAAAAATTAAAAATTTTAAATGTTTCCATGGTGTACTAGGAGTGCAAGATTTGTGAAATCTAATTTCTTTATATTTTATTATCTCTAAATCTATTGCAAATTAATAAAATTAGTGTAATCCAAACACATGTAAAATTAAATATTCTTCAACTTTCAAAATAACATAAATTGTTGAAAAAGGAAATTTAACCGTGTTTTTCACGAAAAACTGTTAAGGGCTTCAAGTAAACTGCTACTTCCGGTTGACCAATTTTATCCAAAATCTAATCAGCTCTTCATTCAAATATAACAAGCGATAATTCACAAAATTGTATTTTTTGGTATTATAGTATTTGAGTTATGCGAGACGAAAAATTGCCACAGACTACACACACGCGCACCTTCACACACACACACACACACACACACACACACACACACACACACACACACACACACACACACACACACACACACACACACATACATACATACATACATACATACATACATACAGCCCTCACCGGGAAAATAGTAAAATCGTATTGTAGGGTCCCTAAAACGTGCTTATTCATTGAAAACTCACTACCTAATTTTTTGACCAAAAACAATACCTCCCTTACCTAGATGTAGGCGGGAGGTAAAAATATATTGAGGTGCGTTTTGAAATATCAGACCATATTTCATTTGTTTTGGACACAGGTACTATAAAGTTCTACAAGGAAGCTAGTAAAACATAAATTGAAAACAACTTTATTATTTTTTCAAGAACATTCATCTATTTTCAACAGCTTTAACGTGTATTCTAACAATAGTTTCTCTTTGCCACCAAAAGTACCAAACTCTGGCATGATACCTAAATACCAAATATATCCAAGTACAAAAACCTAATACTATTACAATTCCCATAAACATTACAGAAATGGCTGTCCATCTTGCAACTGGAATAATGGTAAAATTTTGCCTGTTGTAGTATTCGGCAGCAAATAGACAAAGATAAATCAATAAATATGA
Source organism: Poecilus cupreus (assembly GCA_963942605.1). NCBI lineage: Eukaryota > Metazoa > Arthropoda > Insecta > Coleoptera > Carabidae > Poecilus > Poecilus cupreus. The sequence goes on from OZ012713.1 coordinate 40,725,396, forward strand.
AAATGGTATTAAAATCATACAGGTGATCATATCACTGCGCATGTCACGAATTGGAAACGCAAAACTTGCAGGCGGATACCTAAAAATGGGAAAATATATTTTTGTATAAAATAGGTTAGGTTTAGCCCACCTAAACCATCTCCAAATTGATTGATTAACTGTATACTTAGTAGTTCGTTCTGTCTCAAATCTATGAAAACATAAGTCACACCTATTTGTGTTTGATTCAGCCAACCATTTTTCCAAACAAGATTTATGCATCATTCCTACTGACCCCTTAAATTTAATTAATAAAAGTTGGTATTAATCAATCTTTAACCTTGAAAGTCTCGCCCAATTAAATTACCTTACACTTGCAAGGAGATATGATTGGTTCGTCCAAAGTGTCATCATAGCATATTCTACACATGATAGAAATATTAGATTGGTCAGAAATCTTTTCGCAGAACTTTGCTTCGTCTTCTTTGCTTTTGTCTCGGATTGCACTAGTGCTAGCTATGTTAGTCGTTTGGGTATTTTCTTCATTATTTTCACTAGTTTGGTCCTGAAATATTTATTGATACTTCAGGTTTTAGGGAAAGGTTTATTTGTGGTAAATTTAAGTCGTAGAACGTCAATATAAAATATGGTCAACTCCTTCACAAAAGGTCTTCAAGTAAACTGCTACTTCAGGTTTTAGGAACAAGTCTATATATAGCTAGTTATATATACATTTTATGGAAATACCCTAATATAAAATTTGGTGGCTCTAAATCAACTCCTTTAAGAAAGGTCTTCAAGTAAACTGCCACTTCCGGTTTTAGGTATAGTCCCAAATATGGATATTTAGTCAGACATACATCTATAGTAGCTAAATATAAAATTTGACAACCCTAGAATCACTCCTTCATTAAAGGGCTTCAAGTAAACTGCCACTTCTGGTTTAAGGAACGAGCCTATATATAGCTAGATATATATACATTCTATAGCAATGCCCCAATATAAAATTTGGTGGCTCTAAGTCAACTCCTTCACGAAAGGTCTTCAAGTAAACTGCCACTTCCAATTTCAGGAACAGTCCTATATATAGCTGGTTATATATAAATTGTATGGCAATACCCCAATATAAAATTTGGTGTCTCTAAGTTAACTCCTTCAAGAAAGGTCTTCAAGTAAACTGCCACTTCCGGTTTTAGGTATAGTCCCAAATATGGATATTTAGTCAGACATACATCTATAGTAGCTAAATATAAAATTTGACAACCCTAGAATCACTCCTTCATTAAAGGGCTTCAAGTAAACTGCCACTTTTGCTTTAAGGAACGAGCCTATATATAGCTAGATATATATACATTCTATAGCAATGCCCCAATATAAAATTTGGTGTCTCTAAGTCAACTCCTTCACGAAAGGTCTTCAAGTAAACTGCCACTTCCAATTTCAGGAACAGTCCTATATATAGCTGGTTATATATACATTGTATGGCAATACCCCAATATAAAATTTGGTGTCTCTAAGTCAACTCCTTTACGGAAGGTCTTCAAGTAAACTGCCACTTCCGGTTTTAGGAATGGTCCTATATAAAGCTAGTTATATATACATTGCATGGCAATACCCCAATATAAAATTTGGTGGCTCTAAGTTAACTCCTTCAAGAAAGGTCTTCAAGTAAACTGCCACTTCAGGTTTTAGGAATTGTGCTATATATAGCTACCTATATAGATATTAAATGGTAGTACTCCAATATAAAATTTGGTGGCTGTAAGTCATCTGCTTCATGAAGAATCTTCAAGTTAACTGCCACCTCGAAAATAAATTTTAGATCTTTATTTAGTTAAGTTGAACGCGAAGAAGAAATTGGCTCAAAAGACGCTAAAAACGCTAAAAACACACATTTTTGAGTTATAGGGGGGGGGGGCTGTATTGAAGAAACTGACTGAAAAGATGATCCTAATACTTTAAATTAGTACAGGCCTAGAGTTACATATATTTTATTTCTGGCCACTACAGATTTAGGTATATCCAACTATTACTAGATAGAGTTATACCTAAAATTGGAAGTGGCAATTTACTTGAAGTTCATTCATGAACTAGTCATCCTATAGGTATCAAACTTGATATCTAGGTATAACAGATTTAGGTCTAACTAAATAACAAAATTTGAAACAATACCTAAAACCTAAAGTGGCAGTTAACTTGAAGACAGCTCAAGAAGGATTGATCTTAGAGTTACTAAATTTTACAACTGTCTTCTACAGGTTTAGATATAACTACCTATTAATATTTGAAGCTATACCTGAAACCGGAAGTGGCAGTTTACTTGAAACCCTTTCATAAACGAATAACTCTAGAGTTCTGAAATTTTGTATTTGTCTACTACAGGTTTAGGTACAACTAAATACTTATATATTAAGTTATACCTAAAACCGGAAGTGGCAGTTTACTTGACGCCCTTTCATGAACGAATAACTCTAGAGTTCTGAAATTTTGTATTTGACTACTACAGGTTTAGGTACAACTAAATACTAATATATTAAGTTATACCTAAAACCGGAAGTGGCAGTTTACTTGAAGCCCTTTCACGAGGGAGTAATTTTAGGGTTGTCAAATTTTATATTTAGCTACTATAGATTTATGTCTAACTAAATATACATATTTGGGACTATACCTAAAACCGGAAGTAGTAGTTTACTTGAAGACCTTTCATGATCCATTGATCTTAGAGTTACCAAATTTTATATCTGACTATTATAGATGGAGGTATAATAAAATACTTGTATATGAGGGTGTACCAAAAACCGGAAGTGGCAGTTTACTTGAAGACCCCTCATGAACCATTGATCTTAGAGTTACCAAATTTTATATTTGGGTACTATAGGTGCAAATACAATTAAATAATTGTATATGAGGCTGTACCAATAACCAGAAGTGGCACTTTACTCTAAGATCCACCTTGAATTGATAAGCTATAATTATATATTTTGTATCTTTACCTGTGATGTAGTATTTTCAGTATTTTCTGCAATTGTAGTATTTTGTACTTCTCTACCAGTTCTTGTATTATTATTTTCATTATTCCGTTCATTTCTGTTAACCATATTTACAAATATATTATTGTAGATATTTTTCTACCAATTTCTGACGTACGTCAAAATAATTTTTGTTATATTTCCATAGCTGTCTTCTTGTTTACAAAAATATGAACAAACCATACTAACAAAGATAATTTGCAATTAATAATTAAAATTTGCACATAATTGCAAACAAAAACGGAGTCAAAATACTAATTAAAAACAACAATCGATACAAATACTTTTTCTGACCAATAATAAAACTACTCACGTCCACTACAACCAAAATGCAAACAAAAGCACGCGACAAACAAAAGCGAATCGTACCTCAAGCAAACTAGATTTATAACCCCACCCTTACGGGATTCGGCAAAACAGTTGACGGTAGCGGGCACAGGTAAACAAACGAAGATCGGCGATGATCTTCAAATGTTTTAAGGAGTCCAGCCGATCAACTTGGCGCTATAACTGGATGTTCAATTGTCTTTGCGACACGAAAACTTGATCCAGTAGTTAGTTAGGAAGCCAGTAGTAAGGTGGTTGAAATTGATGGCTGAGATTTTTTAGAATTCGGTGCAAGTGAGTTTAAAGTTTTGGTAAGTCATAAATATTTTGTATGTTCATTGATTGGTCGATTGTTTTTTGTTTCTTAAAAGTCAAAGCACTCTACGAAACGCCGGAGGCGATAAATTAATTGATTGGCTATTCAATACATTCTACCTAGCAATTAAATTATAAATAAGTGTTTTATTACTATTTTGTGTGAACAATTGAATGTTATGAATGTTAATTGGGCTGATCCAGTTTCAAAAAAATATAAAACAAAAACGCATCGGCCTTGCAAGGCCAGACATGCAAATTCGAATTGAATATTTAAAAAAATATATTAATATTGCTGTATTATTTTACAGAAAATATATAAATACAAAAGTTGTTTAAAATTTAAAAATGAATTAAACATTAGTATTTAACAACATACCAATCAATTTACAATTAATATTTATTAGAAAAATTGTTGGCCATTAAAAATTACCCAAAAAGGAAATTGTTTTCACATTTTTTAAAACAGATTTAGATTTATTTATTACAGTGTTGATTTTCTTTCCGATAAATAAATTTTTGTCCAATTTTCTTGGGCCCTATTACAATTTTCTAATAAATATTGATTTTAATTTGATCGATATATCATGAAATACTAATATTTAGGTAACCAAATAGGCCTTATTGTATGCATTTTTAATTCTGAACTACTTAATATATTGAAAAATAAAAAATGAATAAAAGCTTTAACCTTCACCTCTAAATCTATACAAATATTTATTTTAAGCTATAAGTGAAAGTAAATCTGTCATTAAATATTAAAATAAATCCTTGATCTTCATTTATCTCTAGAGTAACTATTTAAATGTCATTTTTTACTAATTGTTTAAAGATGTTTTAAACCACATTATTTAGTATTACGTTTTAAAAATATATGTAAACAAATTTTTCGGGAATTATAAAAATAAAAATTTGTCATTTTTCAGGTTGATAAACTTTAAATTATGCAGTTTTTTTATTTTTTACACTAGCCCAAAAACTTGCTAATTTAAAAATGAAACAACTTGGAATTGATATTGAATATAAAAAATCTGGATGTGGCCAGCACAGAACTTCCCCCAATACAACTCTTAAACGGTACAAAATAGTATTTGATGATATAAAAATTTAATATTCTTTCGTATATTTATTTAATTTTTTGACATTTCATTACGATCTAATATTTGAGTTATGCGACACACACACACACACACACACACACATACATACATACACACACACATACATACATACGTACAAACATAAATATATACATACATAAAGACAGACATACAGAAATAATGACAAAATAGCTAACCTTAAACGTGCTAATTCATTGAAAACTCACTACCTAACTTTTTGACTAAAAAAATCTGATGTGGCCAGCACATAACCTCCCGTCCAATACTACTCTTAAACGGTACAAAATAGCATTTGATGATACAGAAACATACCTTCTTATTTGTTTATTTTCTATTTATATTTGAGAATTTTAATTTTCTTTCGTATATTTATTTAATTTTTTGACATTTCACTAAGAAAACAGCTTCACAATCACAATGACATGTGTCACATTTCGTAAAAAAAATTTTTTAATGTTTCCTTGGTGTACTAGGAATGCAAGATGTGTGAAATCAAATTTCTTTATATTTTATTATCTCTAAACCTAACGAAAATTAATAAAATTAGTGTAATCAAAAAACATGTAAAATTAAATATTCTTCAACTTTCAAAATAACATAAATTGTTGAAAAAGGAAATTTAACCTTGCTTTTCACAAAAAACTGTTAAGGGCTTCAAGTAAACTGCTATTTCCGGTTGACCAATTTTATCCAAAATCTCATCAGCTCTTCATTTAAATATAAGAAGCAGTAATTCACAAAATTGTATTTTTTGGTATTATAGTATTTGAGTTATGAGAGACGAAAAATTGCCACAGACTACACACACGCGCACCTTCACACACACATACACACACATACATACATACACACATACATACATACAGACATCATCGCGAAAATAGTAAAATCGTATTGTAGGGACCCTAAAACGTGCTTATTCATTGAAAACTCACTACCCAATTTTTTGACCAAAAACAATACCTCCCTTACCTAGAGGTAGGCGGGAGGTAAAAATACCTCTCTTACCTATAGGTAGGTGAGAGGTAGAAAATTTGAAACAAAATTGTAGGCAATATAATTTGAAATATTTTTGTAAATAACAATAATTTTTTGAGAAATTTCGAAAAAACTTTAGTGCTTTTCAAATAAACTACCACTTCCGGTTATTGAAAAACCACAAAAATTTAATCAATTTACAAGTATACACTGTAAAATCTAAATATAAAATTTGATAATAAAATCTTTATTTGTCTGAAAGTTATTGCAGACGAAATTGATGATTATTAAGAAAAATAATTAAAAATCGATTCATTTGATTAGAAACAGACGTCTGAAATTGATTATAAATGAGTTGGATAATTAAAAATATTGATAATATTAATGTTATATATGTCCTAATTATAATATAGTTTAATATTTGTAAATATATATTAACGTGTATCATATATTAGTGAAGTTAGTTACAAATTTCATATTTAGGGTTATTTGTGTTAGTTTACTTGAAAAACTTTAGGTTTTTTAGGTATATCTCAAAAATAATAGCTACATTAATTTGTTTTTGAAACATTTTTAAATTTTTTACAAGTTTTTTCGCCGAGGAAAACCAAAAAAGCTACAGTGTGTCCCGCAATCAAGATAAAAAAAATACTCATCAAATGATTCAAACTCAAGTTCTGTAATGGTATATCTTCTTCAATAACTTTAAAAGTATATATTTTTTGCCATTTATATATCATACCATTTGACATAAGTCTCATAATTATTTCATTAAATCTTTCTAAAAACGGAAAACCTTTTTGACAATACATGCTATAATTAATTTGTTTAACAACCTTTGGAAAACCATAAACCATATTTTTAGTGTCATTTCGTGCCTTAAAAATTGGTATACGATAAGTTAGTATCATTTCAGGCATTAGAAAAGCAAAATTTCCCTGGAAAATGTTGCTAATACACTTTTCTGTATCAATACATGAGATGAAATTTTTATATAATATTTTGTCTTCGTAAGTTTTTTGCTCTACAAAATAATTTCTAGCATTTGGTATTGAACCAAATGGTAGCTTAGCATCAACCATTTCCCTAACCGTTGAAATTTGATGCCCAGGAATTGGTTTTGAAAAAAAACTAACCATTTTCGATTGATAAGCTACGCTGATCAAAAATGTTTGACAGGTCCAAAAAATAAATAAAATTTTTAGTGGAGCACTTAGTGGTTGGTTAATAGAAACTTGTAAGAAGATACTCCATACCTTTAAGAACGAATTCCAGATGTTTCGTTGCCAACTTAAGCAGTACCAACTGACACAATAAATAACTAAACATCCTAAAAGAATTACCCAAATTGTGAGGTTAAAAATTAAGAATAAATTCTTCCAACGTTCTATAGGATGTGCTAAAGGCACAAACCACATTGAGCGATCATAAATATAATAGTCAGTTGAATCAAAATCAAAATCAAAACTGGCATTTCGATTTATATGTCCTATAATAGCATGAACTTTTTTTTTAAACAAATATTCAAATAAATGCGAAGATGAACCATCTTGAAATTTGAATCCCCAAGTTGGAAACCTGTTAGGGATATACCTCGCTGTCAAGTTGGTACTACTTATTAGGTTATTTATTATTACAGTTTCCAACCCTAATTTTTTAGGGTCTTCTATCATTGGACCCGTTTGTAAAACATACGGAGCTTGGTATAATGCCATGAGGATTATTTCACAACCATTAACGGTTTTAGGAACTTTTTGCGGATAAATGTCTTCAAATTTTAGGTTAGGTTCATTGCAAACTGTCAAAATTTCTGCTAATGTATTGTTGCAGCTATTTTTGAATGGAAAATATGTATATATTGTATTGTTGTACAATATATTTATGTTAAACGCGTAATAGGTCCAAGAAACGTCAAAAATATTTTGTATTTCTTCTTTTTCTCCAGTTAAAACAACCAAAATTGGTTTTCGAGGGCTCCAAAGTGAATCGTACTGCCATCTCTTGACAAATACTGTAAACTCATTGACGTTTTCTATTACAAATATGTAATAATTATAAATTAACATTTTTTCTATTGAAAAATATCGTTTGTTAATGTTAATTATATGCTTTGTTCTTAATATTTTTATTATTTCTTCAAAATAATAATTATTTGTAGAATATATTACCGCAATATTGCGTTCATAAATGTCGATGTTTGTAAATATTTTTTCAATGCATTGAATTGTCATATTATCATTTGAAGAATCTGTACTTTTAATTTGTTTATTTAAAGTATTTTTTATGTATAACATTATTAATAAAGTTAATATTATAGATTTTGTCATTATAAACGTGACAAAAATGATGAAATACCAATAAATTTTAACTTATATTGCTTAAATTTTGATTATACCTCTTCTTTAATTTGAAAATAATTGAATTTATAACATTTATAAATATTTTATTAGTCAGTAAACATGTTTAAAACACAATTTTTTATCGCAAGTTTACACAATATATTGACTATATTATTATATTAATGTATTTATAATGATATAATCTACATAAAATATTACGCGGTTAGCACAAAACTACCCCATTTACTTTACAATAAACATGTGAAAACAAAAGTTGAAAAATACATACATTAATGCACATTTGGTTACCAAAATATTAGTGTTTAACGATATACCAACCAATTTATTATATAAACAAAACAAACAAAAAATTATTTGATATTTCACAAATAGTTATTTATGTATCAAGGCACTAAAGTTCAATTTTTTATCACGAATATGGAATTTATAAACCATGTGAGTGATAAAAAGAAACTTTAGTGCCAAAGTACATATTAAGTTTTATTGAAATCTACAATTCGAAAAACTGTAGAAAAATTACAATATAGGTTAAGTTTATACATCTGTCAGTTGTAAATTGAAACTGACAGTCAGTGTTGCCAACCTCAAGAAGTAAATAACACTGAAAATTATGTGTTTTGTCCTCAATTTCGTCATCGGAATTAATTAGTTAATTCTTGTAAATGTTACGTCCAAATTTACTATAGTACGTCAATATTATCCTAATTGTACAATAATTATTTAACGGTTGCCAACACTGCGTTGCTTAAAATCGTCGTATAATGGGTTACTTTACTGACGATTTCTGAGCTTTTAATGACGATTTTTGAGCACTTTAATGCCGATTTCAAAAAACGTTTTATTTCATGAAATGTATCAAAAATTTCGGTAGTGAGTTTTAGGGTCCGTAGAATACAATGGGGTCACAAAATACACAAAAAAAAATTGTACAAGCTATAATAGAAATTTACAAAATATTTTTAATTATTAAAATATTTGAGTTTGTGTTTCTTTGTTGTACATTCTAAATTCTTCGCACTTCACTTGTTTTTTATTATTCAGCGTTTCAAATGGTTGTCATTTAATGTAAATATTTTTTTTTAAATAACATAAATCACAATAAAATTTTTTTGTTATAATTTTCATTTGAATTTAAAAAAATCTGATGTGGGCAGAACATAACCTCCCGCCCAATACTACTCTTAAACGGTACAAAATAGTAATAGATGATACAGAAACATACCATCTTATTTGTTTATTTTATATTTATATTTGAGAATTTTAATTTTCTTTCGTATATTTATTTAATTTTTTGACATATTGCACTAAGAAAACAGCTTCACAATCACAATGACATGTGTCACATTTCGTAAAAAATTGAAAATTTTTAAATGTTTCCATGGTGTACTAGGAATGCAAGATATGTGGAATCTAATTTCTTTATATTTTATTATCTCTAAATCTAATGAAAATTAATAAAATTAGTGTAATCAAAATACATGTAAAATTAAATATTCTTCAACTTTCAAAATAACATAAATTGTTGAAAAAGGAATTTTAACCGTGTTTTTCACGAAAAACTGTTAAGGGCTTCAAGTAAACTGCTACTTCCGGTCGACCAATTTTATCCAAAATCTAATCAGCTCTTCATTTAAATATAAGAAGCAATAATTCACAAAATTGTATTTTTTGGTATTGTAGTATTTGAGTTATGCGAGATGAAAAATTGCCACAGACTACACACACGCGCACCTTCACACACACACACACACACACATACACACACACACACACACACACACACACACACACACACACACACACACACACACACACACACAGCGCGCACACACATACATACACACAGACATCATCGCGAAAATAGTAAAATCGTATTGTAGGGACCAAAAACAATACCTCCCTTACCTAGAGGTAGGCGGGAGGTAAAAAATTACTAATAATTTTACGCGATTATCAATTGTTTACACAGCACTTCCGGTTCTTTAAGACCCCCAAATATGTCGATCAATTCAAATATAAATTGATTATAAATCAACTTTCGCTAATTGAATTATGACATATATGGATTGCCTAAAAACCTACTTAACTTATGTATTATTACTTGAATACATAAGCATATATACATTTCGTTTATGCCAACCTTGAAACAGTTGAATGTCAGTGTCACAGCTTACTTAGATGAATAAATGAATATTTATTATAGACACTCCTATTATATATTAAAATGTCAAATTTTTGGGAGACAAAAAAATGTTTAATTTTGATCTAAATTATTTATTTTTTACAATACAATTTAAACAGAATTCAAAACAATAAAAAAAAATATTCTGGTGGTTTGTGAGGAATTTCCAATATTAATTACAAAACAAAAGAAGTTTCCTCAGGTCAGGGCGACCAACCTAAAAATAACTATTTATGTCTAGGTAGCCAAAAACTTGTTTTGAATAACAATGATTTGTCTATTGTGTGTTGGGCTTTAAATCATTGAAAATCAATTGCAACAGGCCTAATAAAAATTCTAAATAAATACTATTTTTAATTTCAGGTACTATGGATTTTCCAAGGAGTATCAAATTCATTTCGTGGATACTTATCGTACTAGTAAGTATAACAGTATTTTAAATGTTACTCTACAAATTTGGATCAAAATTTTTAGCTTCAGATTAAATATATTTTCAACATTAAATAACTGATTCGACAAAAAAAAATTTGATGTGGCCAGCACATAACTTCCCGCCCAATACTACTCTTAAACAGTACAAAATAGTATTTGATGATACAGAAACTTACCTTCTTATTTATTTATTTTCTATTTATATTTGAGAATTTTAATTTTCTTTCGTATATTTATTTAATTTTTTGACATTTCACTAAGAAAACAGCTTCACAATCACAATGACATGTGTCACATTTCGTAAAAAAATTTTAAATGTTTCCATGGTGTACTAGGAATGCAAGATTTGTGAAATTAATTTCTTTATATTTTATTATCTCTAAATCTAAAGAAAATTAATAAAATTAGTGTAATCAAAACACATGTAAAATTAAATATTCTTCAACTTTCAAAATAACATAAATTGTTGAAAAAGGAAATTTAACCGTGTTTTTCACGAAAAACTGTTAAGGGCTTCAAGTAAACTGCTACTTCCGGTTGACCAATTTTATCCAAAATCCAATCAGCTCTTCATTTAAATATAAGAAGCAATAATTTACAAAATTGTATTTTTTGGTATTATAGTATTTGAGTTATGCGAGACGAAAAATTGCCACAGACTACACACACGCGCACCTTCACACACACACACACACACACACACACACACACACACGCGCGCGCGCGCGCACACACACACACACACACACACATACACGTACACGTACACGTACACATACACATGCACATACACATACACATACACATACACATACATATACACGTACACGTACACATACACATACACATACACATACACATACACATACACATACACATACACATACACATACACATACACATACACATACACATACACATACACACACATACATACATACATACATACATACATACATACATACATACATACATACACACAGACATCATCGCGAAAATAGTAAAATCGTATTGTAGGGACCAAAAACAATACCTCCCTTACCTAGAGGTAGGCGAGAGGTAAAAATGATTCGACAAAAAAAAATTGTAATTTTTTTTTTCATAGCTGTAAGATATAATATTTAGTACATTCTACAGATTTCAATTCTTCAGGATTTTCAGCATCAGATAAAAAATATTTGGTGCAGATAAACTGACAGACACATATTTTAATTTTATAACTATCAAAATATTACACTTATATTTATGGTTAAAAATCGAAAAAATAACGAAAAATTTCAGGTATTCCAAAGCAACTATTTTGAAGTAGAAGGTCATGGAAGACTTATGGACCCTCCTTCTAGAAACTCAATGTGGCGTTTCGGTTTTCCAACCCCCGTTAATTACAATGACAACGAACTTTTTTGCGGTGGATACGCAGGTAGGAAAATAATTTTTTGTAAAAAAAAATACTGTACTTACGATTTGTTGAAACCATGGGACTGTTTTTGAACGTAGTCGATTCCTGCAAAATAAATATTTATTTATATATCAAGGCACTAAAGTTTAACTTTTTATCACGAATATAGAATTTATAAACCATGTGAGTGATAAAAAGGAATATATCAAATTTTATTTAAAACCTAAAATTAGAGAAAAACTGTAAAACTTATAATTTAGGTTAAGTTTATACATTAGTCTAGTTGTCAATTGAAACGGACACTCAGTGTTGCCAACCTTGATTATTGAAGTTATCGTAAATAACGCTTAAAATTATATTTTTTCATAGGAATTAATTAGTTAATTCTGCTTGCATATGTTGTTTCATATATTTACTGTAAAACGTCATAGATATGTCAAAATTATCCTAGTTGTACAATAATTATTTTAAGGTTGCCAACACTGCGTTGCTCAAATCGTCGTATAATGTGTTACTTTAGTGACGATTTCTAAGCTTTTATGAACATTTTTAAGCACTTTATTACCGATTTCAAATAAAAAAAATTGTTATAATAAATGAGCAAATTTTCGATGTACTATTTTACTTTTGAATTCAATGAAAATAAACTGTGTTTTCAAGGTCATTACTAGACAACTGAATTATATGACATATATGCACTAATTTTTTGGAAATATGCACTATATATGCACAAATATATGCAGCAAAATATACAAAAAAAAAAATCTTAAATTATTAAATGATAAAAAGTATAAATTAATTTTATTTCACAATACAGTCTTAATCCTGATTCACAATTAACAAATATGCTACTAATATACATATAAACTAAGTCTGGAAACTTGATATTATAAGATTTTGACATATTTACATAATTGCAATAACAAATTATTCAAAATCTGATGTGGCCAGCACATAACCTCCCGCCCAATACTACTCTTAAACGGTTCAAAATGGTATTTGATGATACAGAAACATACCTTCTTATTTGTTTATTTTCTATTTATATTTGAGAATTTTAATTTTCTTTCGTATATTTATTTAATTTTTTGACATTTCACTAAAAAAACAGCTTCACAATCACAATGACATGTGTCACATTTCATAAAAAATTGATAATTTTTAAATATTTCCATGGTGTACTAGGAATGCAAGATTTGTGAAATCTAATTTCTTTATATTTTATTATCTCTAAGTCTAATGAAAATTAATAAAATTAGTGTAATCAAAACACATGTAAAATTAAATATTCTTCAACTTTCAAAATAACATAAATTGTTGAAAAAGGAAATTTAACCGTGTTTTTCACGAAAAACTGTTAAGGGCTTCAAGTAAACTGCTACTTCCGGTTGACCAATTTTATCCAAAATCTAATCAGCTCTTCATTTAAATATAAGAAGCAATAATTCAAAAAATTGTATTTTTTGGTACTATAGTATTTGAGTTATGCGAGACGAAAAAATTGCCACAGACTACACACACGCGCACCTTCACACACACACATACAAACACACACACATACATACATACATACATACAGACATACAGACATCATTGCGAAAATAGTAAAATCGTATTGTAGGAACTCTAAAACGTGCTTATTCATTGAAAACTCACTACCCAATATTTTGACTAAAAACAATACCTCCCTTACCTAGAGGTAGGCGGGAGGTAAAAAAAAGTGAAACATAGGTAAAAGATATGACCAGCTGAGAATTCTCGGTCTTATATTTATTGTATTTTGAGCAGCATTCATGTGTATGAATAGCTACCGTTACCGTTACAGGGATTTCTCTAGAAATATTAGAGTTTTTGGTTTGTGTATTTGCTGTATTTTTATTGCTTTTTCCGTTGCATATTTATTGCGGCCTCCTCCAATATTTGGAATTATCAATGTGCATTACCAGAAATTTCAGAATGTTTATCGTTAGACAAGGTCTTAAAAATATTGAAATATGCAATTATATTTTGTATAAATATACATAAGAATGCCTAAATATGCAATATATGCAAATAGTAATTAGCATTAATTAGTAATCAATGTAATTCGTCCAGAAAATTGATATGCAAAAATTAAAATATATGCAAAGTTTTTCCTTTAATTGGAAATAAAATACGATATAATTATAAAGGAATCATAGAAATTGAAATAGAAATATTACAATGTAAAATTGAACACAAAATGATTAATTTTGCTGATAAATCTCCACAGTTCAATGGGACCAAAATGGCGGAAAATGCGGATTATGTGGAGACCCTCATCACGTTGAAGAACCAAGGCCACATGAAGCTGGTGGATTATACGCTAAAGGAATTATAAGTCGAAGATATACCGTTGGCCAGGTAAAAAAAAATTAATTTGGGATTGGGTGATGTACTAGATACAATAATAGTTTCTTTACAAAATATTCACATTTACACTATTCTAAATACTTCGTAAATCTCTTATTATGGACCTTTCTAATGGTTGGCGCCCAATTTGAAAATTTGTTTTTCAAATAACACAAACACACTTGTTTGAGAAACAAAGAAATTTAGGTCAAGTATACGGGCTGAAGATAGCTCAAGATGAACCTGACTTTTTTGAATTAATATATATCATTATTATATAATGTTTTATACCTACATTTGTAGATAAAAGTCCAAAGTTTTGTACTCAATTTTAAAAAGCTAATTTTGTTTACAAATTATACATGAACATAATTTACAAAGTAGTAAAATATATGTCACATAGTCCCATGAACGACTACAGCAAATAATTTGTATATTTATAAATATGATCGTCTATAACATACTAAAATTATTTTTCATTTGAATTTACAGTTTTTGAGAAACAAATAAAAATATACCAATCAATTTTTAATTATTGTTCGTCAAAAACTGTATATACAAATTGAAAATAAACTAAGTATGTTATAGATGAGCATATTTACAAATATACAAATTATTTTCATTACTGTAGTCGTTCATGGGAATGGGAGAGAAACACAGTATCAACTAGACTTCAACAAATATTTTTTTATAGTTGAATGTTTCAGTTATCCTTTTCATCCACATATATAAATACTAGAATGTCCAAAGACCTTACTGTAATAATTGTTTTGTTTTTCGATAAGAATTATTGTAAGATTTATTTAAATTTGTGCAAGACAAAATTTATAGGAGTGAACGAACCCAACGAAAATATGTACTTCATCTGACATTGCAATGTACAACTGTAAAACATCCATGAAATTTTGACGGATGGATGTTGTTGGACCATAAAGAACATGAAAATAAATTAAGAATACAGAAATTGCTGTTTTTTCGTTTTCGTTTGACGCGTATGTTTGACCTTAAAGAATTTGGTTGTACCCTCACATTCTCAAATACAGTTTAAAACTTAACCCTAATAAATAATCTACTTTAGGACATTGACATCGAAGTAGAACTAACTGCCAACCATCTTGGTCGATTTGAAATCTATCTTTGTCCTAACAACAACCCTAGACAAGAAGCAAGTCAAGAATGTCTAGATCGCCACCCCCTGTTTCTCTCTGGATCTAGAGACCTTGCATTTCATATACCTGAAGACACTAGCAAAAAAGAAGTATTTAGGTACAAAGTTAGGCTACCTCCGTATGTTACTTGTAGCCAATGTGTCCTTCAATGGACTTATTATACAGGTAAGTCCAGAAAATCATCAAAGAAGAAAGGTGTAACTTATAGTTTTAAAGTTAGGTGGCTGTAGCTTTAAAACTAGAAGAGATACAAAGGTCTAGTTTTCAAAATTGGATTCAGTGACTTTTTCTGCTTCAGATAAAATTTATTTGGTCCAGATAAACTGCCAGACAAATTTTCTAGAAGAAAAAAACTAGAACGTAACAAAATTTTCTAAATGTCTTCAGATTTTTAGCTGTATCTCAAAAACCAGTAAAGATATAAATATCCAGTGGACAGATTTGGAGTCCCTAATACTTTTTACATCTAATGCAGTTTATTTGGTTCACATAAACTGACAGACAAACTTTCTAGATGCTTAAAACTGTACCCCTAACAAGCCAGACCTCATATTTCACCTTGTATAACTCCATATTGTATTGTCTGTTACGTTTTTTGTAATAACTCAAAAAAATTTCAGTAAAATAAGCTGAACCGTTTTTCAGTGACTCTTTCTGCTTTAGCTAAAACTTATTTGGTTGAGATAAACTGTCACACAAATTTTCTATACGAATGAAATTGAGCCGGTTCAAAATTTTATAAATGTCTTTAGATTTTGAGCTGTATCTCAAAAACCAGCAAAGATACAAATATCCAGTGGACAGATTTGAATTCCTTGATGCTTTTTACATCTACTACAGTTTATTTGGTTAACATAAACTGTCACACAAATTTTCTAAACGTAAGAAATTGAGCCGGTACAAAATTTCTTAAATGTCTTTAGATAT
>OZ012713.1:40746983-40759483 GCA_963942605.1 Poecilus cupreus
ATCCAAAATGCTTCAGTTTCAATGTAACGTACAAATTATGTATACGTGCAAATCTTAACGAAAAATTCAATATAATTAACCTAACTTTCAAAGCTCATATCTTAAAAACTAATAAAGATACATTAAATCCGACGCCAAATATGGAATCTCCATACTTTAATTAACAAATACACATAGGGTCATTAAAATATTTCGATAATTAATCACAAATTTATGACAATATATCCAAAATGCTTTAGTTTCAATGTAACGTACAAATTATGTATACGTGCAAATCTTAACGAAAAATTCAATATAATTAACCTAACTTTCAAAGCTCATATCTTAAAAACTAATAAAGATACATTAAATCCGATGCCAAATATGGAATCTCCATACTTTAATTAATAAATACACATAGGGTCATTAAAATATTTCGATAATTAATCACAAATTTATGACAATATATCCAAAATGCTTCAGTTTCAATGTAACGTACAAATTATGTGTACGTGCAAATCTTAACGAAAAATTCAATATAATTAACCTAACTTTCAAAGCTCATATCTTAAAAACTAATAAAGATACATTAAATCCGACGCCAAATATGGAATCTCCATACTTTAATTAATAAATACACATAGGGTCATTAAAATATTTCGATAATTAATCACAAATTTATGACAGTATATCCAAAATGCACTAGTTCCAAAGTAACGTACAAATAAACAAGTTTACCGTTTGTATTTGAAATATTTTCCCCCCACAACCAATTTTAGGACATGCGCACTGCGATCAGTAAAAGAACAAAATATCAAAACATAAAATTCATTGATTTTTAGCTCAAGAAAGTCTGGGGGAACCTGAACATTCTTGAATTCGCGATACATCTATTTTTAACTTTGGTCTTTCGACAGTTAATCTCGCGGTTTTTTCTCGCACACAAAACAATTTTATTGAAATAAAATATTGTATTATAATATGCTATTACCTGTTTTAACAAAATAAGCTGTATATTTATGGTGCTAACATTACTATCTATCTCAAAAACATTATGATATACTGTGATACGATAAATGTTAGATAAATATTGGTTTAGAAAATTAGGTTTGGAATAAAAATGAGCAAAGATATTTAAGTGTAATCTTCTGGAATAAATTCAGCCAACATTTTTATACTTAAAAACTAAATATTTATTTAGATAAAACTTCAAATAATTTTTGTAGACACCAAAATCTAAAGCAACACCAGATTTTTTTACTCAAAAAAAATTTATGTTTGTCGAACAATATTAAATAATATTTTCAATTAAATACATTTTTATTTTAGTACCACACTAGATAAATACTTCCGTTTTAGATATATTGTGTATAAACAAATACTAAAAGACAATGACAATAGTATCTATTTTTAAACTGCCAAAAAAAAGGAATTCTCAATTATTTTTTGTTTGACCACGCATAACTTTTTATACAGTAGTCCGATTTTGATGATTCCTTTTTTATTGGATAGCGCATACTTTGAAGTTTGTCCCATTTAAATTTGAAATTAAAAATGTACCCGTAAGAGTAGAAAAATAGGGGATGATTGACTATTCATCTCACTGAATTTTTACTACGCATAGCTTTGTACTGAGGTATCCAATTTCAATGATAATTTTTTTCACCCCTTAAGGTAGAAAAGTAGACACAAAAAAATATAAAATAATTTTTTTTAATAAAAAATTGGATCGCTCAAAATTTCAGTTTTTTTTTTTCATCGATTTAATTTATTGTTCCAATTTTTTATATTTATTTTCAAATTTCCTAATAAATAAAAACATTCAGATATTCATTAATGTTCTTAATTACGAAATATATATTGTTTAGATATATATGATTCATAATAATGACAATTATTACAAGAAAATTAGAAATATTTTAATATTTCCCAAACTAAATTGTATAAATTTTTTTGCAGTTAATGTATTTGTAAATTCAGCATATTTTATTGGTTTTGAAGATAGTAACTAACTTTATCTATTAATCTAACTGTATATATTTATTTTCAATAAATAGAGATAAGATAATATACATAAAATACTATTTAAATTTAAGATTTGTTCAGTTAAGCAATGAAAAATATTTGTAAGTACATTTTCACATTAAAATATTATACAATATCAGGGTTATTTATGCAAATACTATTACAGAAATAATCAAAATGTCTGTACGAAAATTATCTGAAAAATTTGACACCTCAGTTCCCAATAATAACAACAATAATTTCAAAAGAATTCCACAAAAAAATAGAGCAAGATTAAACACAGTACCTAAAGAATTCAACAAAAATTCTAATGATATTTCTGAAGAAATGGCAGGAAATAAAACCGTTTCCAAGTTTAAAAATATGTTTGAAGAACAAATGAAGCATCAAAATACTTCAACAAACAAAGCAACAACGAAACAAAACACTGTAAACGTTTTGGAAAGTAATAGTTTCCAAACGGACCAAAGTGAGGTTCCATGTGGGACTCCAAAACAAAATAGAAAACTACAGAGTTACTCTTCTGTTTCGTTGCCAATTTACGAAAACAAAACGTCACTAGATAGTTCTCCTATTCCATCCAGAAACGCTAATGTCTCAAGTGGAACAACTGTTGAAAGAGAAATGTTCCTAAATAATCAACCGGAGCTACAAGGTGACTTTTCTGATTCGCTGCCAACATACGAAAACCAAATATCAATAGATACTTCTCCTGTACCGTCCAGAAACGCTAATATCTCAAGTGGAACAACTGTTGAAAGACAAATGTTCCTAAATGATCAACCAGAGCTACAAAGTGACTTTTCTGATTCGCTGCCAACATACGGAAACCAAATATCACTAGATACTTCTCCTGTACTGTCCAGAAAATCTAATGTCTCTAGTGGAACAACTGTTGAAAGAGAAATGTCCCTAAATGATCAACCTGAGCTACAAAGTGACTTTTCTGATTCGCTGCCAACATACGAAAACAAAATATCACTACATACTTCTCCTGTACCATCCAGAAACGCTAATGTCTCTAGTGAAGCAACTGTTACAAAAGAAATGTCCCTAAATGATCAACCTGAGCTACAAAGTGACTCTTCTTTTTCGCTGCCAATTTACGAAAACCAAACTTCACTAAATGCATCCAGAAACGATAATATTCCTACAGGAATAACTGGAAATGAAAATTCCCTAAATACAGATAAAGATTCAGAAGATGAAGCCCCGCCTCTACCACCAAGATCTAGGGAATTTAGTTCTGCATCTACACCAAGTTCTAGTTCAATAAAATCCCCAGATTTTCCAGTGTTTAGTCCACTTAAAACAACATCTAAACAAAATCTATTTAATTTTGATTTACATACATCTGATAAACTTAGAAGACAGCTAATTAAAAACGAGCAAATTGAAAGCTCAAATTCAATAAATGTAGAAGAAAAAATATATGATATTATATATGGAAAAGCTGGCCGTAAATCAACTAAAACAAAAAACGATGCTGTAAGATTATCAATGATAAGTTTCCAGGTACTTTGATTGAGTGTTTCAATGACTATCCTATAATTTCGCATGCCCCGAAGGTGTGAACCTTCGTAAAGGTGTAAGGCTGAATTAATTTGAGAGTAGTCGTTCGTTCCCATGAATAAACTTGCTTAAATTCGCGGACTTATGCGTAAGTGTGTAAGGCTCCAATTCAAAATAAATTTTTGTTGTAGTCTGGCGATTCCATAGACGATTTCGATTCAGATGACGATTGGGATGACGACATAGAACAAATTGACTATAGCAACTCAACAATTAAAGTTGACTCAATATCTTTAGAAGAGATTTTGAAAATTTCATACGCCCAAAATTTAAATTGGAAACAACTTATGCAGAAGCTACAAGTTAACATAAAACGTAAGTGCTCAAATGTTTACAAAACAATTTGTATATTAAAACTGATTTTTGCCGATCTCGGTGGTGTAGTGGCTATGTCGCTAGCCTAGCACGCCAGAGGTCGTGGGTTCGAATCCCACTGAAGAGCATGGTCGTTTGTGTTATTCATATAAATTCATATTCATCTACCCATGAGGCGGCATATGACCATAGTAGTTAGTCCGCCTCTCATCTTCATAATAAAAAAAAAAAAAAAAAACTGATTTTTTTACAGGTTTCAACGAAAGGGAAATACTTTTGCAAGAAGCAAAATTCGAACTAGTAACTGCAGAATATTCATTTTTCAAGGCAATGAATATATTATATGGACAATTCGTAGAAAAGTTATTTATTGTTTTAAGCAAGAATGAAGAAAACAAATTGTTTGGTTTTGTCAAACAAGGTAAAATTATATTAATGTAGCAGTTGTCAAAATAACTAACATTTGGTTTCAGTTAAAGATTGTTCTGAAAAGTTATTGAAACATTTAGAAAAATCTTGGCAAAATTACTCATTCAATAATAATTTTTGTGATATTATTTGCAAATTTTTCGAAAAAGATTTTGATGTTTATGCAAGCTACCATTTGAACCAAGTATATTCTGAAGCAATTTTAGGAGAAATATTAAGGTAAACATAATAATTTGTGCTGCTTTGTACTCATCATAATAAACAATTTTTTTTATGTTTCAGTGATAAGAATAGAACATTATTTAAAGAATTATTAGATGATATCCAAAAGGAACCAATTTGCAATGGTCTACATTTACATGCCTACCAACTTATTCCAATTAGAAAAATAAATAATTTTCCTAATTTATTAAAAAATATTTTAAAATATTTGACACCACACGATATGGAGTTTGGGCAATGTCAGCATGCTCTGCAACTTGCAGATCAGGTATTTGTACAATACTCACTATTATTTTTTATTTTTATTTTATTAAACTATTTCTGCAGCTTTAAAATTCGAAATAATTGTTTGATGTTTAGAAAATATTACTTTTCATGATAAATAATTAAAATATATACATTTATTCTTTTTGACAGCATAATAACAAAAGAAGTGCAAAGATTTTAGAATAGAGTAAATATGTGAGAGAGAGGACCAAACTCAAATATGTTTAGTAATAATATAAATGACTATCTCATTTTTCGAATTGATTTGACAGCTCAGTTCCTATAAATTTAACTATTTTTAGTTGCTCAAAAGATGCAATGAAGAAACAAAAGAAGCAAGGAACCATATAAGAACCAAAAATATTTTGGAAAAACTAGAATTTCCGAAGAATTCTATGTTGAAGCTAAATAATTCTGGAAATATTCACATGAGAAAATTTATTAAATCTGATAAAATGGAGCTTGTAGAAATGAACAGTACGTTGTTTGGAAAACGAGTCACAAAAAAGACTGTTTTTGTGTTTCTTTTTAATGACATCTTGGTGGTTGCAAGAAAATCTAAGTAATTGTTAATATATTTTAACAAAATGTTCCTTAAAATAATTTTTTTTTTGTGATTACAGTTCCAATAAATATGCAGTCCTAGATTACTGCTTTCGAATTAATTTAGAACTAGATACAAAACCAATATTTGTAAATTTATCTGGTAGTATAGATTTAAACACTATTTTGTACCTAAAAATTTCAGAAAACCGAGAATTGAAACCTACTGAAATGGTATGTATTTTATATTGTAATATTTTGACGTTTGTAAATATTTGACAATACAAAACAAAATAAACAAATCATCTATTAGTTTCTAAACAAACAGACAGCTTTGAAAAATAAATAAAACACAATAATGTTGTATGAAATATTTTTTTTTTACAGATTTTATCTTGTAAGACAGAAACTAATGTAATTCGTTGGACAGAAGCTTTAGATCCATCAGATTCTACAATCAATAAATCAAAATATAATTTTATAAAAAAGGTAAGTTGAGTGTAAAAAACATTGTGAGATTTTATGTATACTAGCCATCAAATTATTTTTATTTATTTTTATGAAACTTTCTCTATATTGAAGACTATCTACACTTTTAAAAAATCTTAATTGTTATTCATTAAGCCACAATGATTTTTTTTAAATGTTGTGACGTCATAGTAGAGGTGTTGCTGGATCTAAAACAGTAGAGATTTAAATAATTTTTGTTACATAAATGTTCTATTTTATTGTAATAATAATAATAAAATAAGTAAAAAAATATATGACCACAATTATTTACAATCTGTACTGTTTTAGATCCAGCAACACCTCTACAATGACACACAACATTTTTAAAAAATCATTGTGGCTTAATGAATAACAATTAAGACTTTTTAAAAGTGTAGATAGTCTTCAATATAGATAAAGTTTCATAAAAAAAATTTTAAAAAATATGGTGAAAGACCCCATTGTCAAATATTTTTTTTTTATAGGTTATAGTTCAACGTAATTATTCTGCAGTACACTCAGATGAAATATCTTTAACAATAGGAGAAATTTACACCATTTTACGAGAAACAGAAGACGGTATAAGTTTAAAATTTTTCAAATAATAAATGAATGTTTAATTTTTTTTTTGTTTTTAGGTTGGTCCTTTGGACAGAGAGAAAAGGACAGCGAATGTGGTTGGTTCCTCACTGAAAATGTTTTATTAGTAGATGATATTAAACAACGTGTTTCAAATGTTAAACAAAAATATAATAAATAATTTGTTAATTTATAAATGGTACAAAATAATAAAAAAAAATTCAAATAAAAATTGTAGACAATACCATTCTACATCTTTCTGATAATAACAAAAATTACTATAACTCTATTATTTATTGAGATATGCCAAAAAAACTTGATAAGTCTTCAAGTAAACTACCACTTCCGGTTTAGGTATTACCACAAAAATTTTACCAGTTAACAACTATACATCTGTAAAGACAAATATAAAATTTTAGGATGATATCTTTAAATAGTTTGGGAGAAATAGCAAAAAATAAAAAGCGTTGTTCAATTGTTTCATGAAAAACTCTTAAACGGTACAAATTAGAAAAAAAAGTTTCAAATAAAAATTGTAGACAATACTAATCTACATCTTTTTGATAATAACAAAAATTACTGTAACTCTATTATTTACTGAGATATACCAAAAAAACTTGATAGGTCTTCAAGTAAACTACCACTTCCGGTTTAGGTATTACCACAAAAATTTTACCAGTTACCAACTATACCTCTGTAAAGACAAATATAAAATTTAAGGATAATATCTTTGATAGTTTGGGAGATATCGCAAAAAATAAAAAACGTTGTTCAATTGTTTCATGAAAAACTTTTAAACGGTACAAATTAGAAAAAAAAGTTTCTAATAAAAATTGTAGACAATACTATTCTACATCTTTTTGATAATAACAAAATTTACTGTAACTCTATTATTTACTGAGATATACCAAAAAAACTTGATAGGTCTTCAAGTAAACTACCACTTCCGGTTTAGGTATTACAACAAAAATTATTCCAGTTAACAAACATACCTTTGTAAAGATAAATATAAAATTTGAACATGATATCTTGGATAGTTTGGGATATATTGCAAAGAAAATAAAACGCTTTTCAATTGTTTAGTGGTTGGAATTGAGGTTAGGAAAACAAAACATTTTTTTAAATATTTTTTTTATTGTTACATGTGTATTTAAGGCACAAAATATACATAATACTCCATAATATCAATATTAAAATTACAAATATATTCCAGTGGCGTAGAAATTCCAAGCAAAAAAGGGCCCAAAATAAAATTCACCCCCTAGTGGTAATTTTCACAAACAGTTACTTCAAAATTACCCCGAATATAACTATGGGAAACCTCTAAACCTGACAATAAATCAAATAAAATTATTCTAGGAATAGTAGCTTTGACAACAATCGCTTGCAAATCAAATTCTGGGCCTAATTTTCGCCCTTCCAAATATTTCCATAGCTCCTCTCTATTTGCAAAGGTCCTATTTCCATAAATAATTCCTTTTCCACCATCAATTGTCACCCATTCTCGTTTCGTTTCAAATTTCCCGCTGAAACCATCAAAACAAGACACTGCGTAGCGGCCATCTTGACTTCCAGTTACAATGGATACTGTATTGTTTGATTCGTCGGTAATGTAGGTCTCTACTTTATAGTAGGACGTTGTTTCAAACGATGGGGCACATTGCCATAAATTTAGTTTTCCATCATAGCTTACGATTAGAATCCTGGAAATATATACAGTGTGTGACATAAATTGGTACATTATATTTAAGCAGCGATAGAAGACGAACAATATTTATTAATAACATTTTTTTATAAATCAATTAGTTTTCAAGTTAGAGCGGTTTGAAAAATTGTTACAAATTGAATTACCCGCCAATGATGAACAAATGACTACATAGATGGCGGTAGTGTAGACACTGTACTGTATAAATAGGTACATTATATTTAAGCAGCGATAGAAGACGAACAAAATTTATTAATAACATTTTTTTATAAATCAATTAGTTTTCAAGTTAGAACTGTTTGAAAAATTGTTACAAATTGAATTACCCGCCAATGATGAACAAATGACTACATAGATGGCGGTAGTGTAGACACTGTACTGTATAAATAGGTACATTATATTTAAGCAGCGATAGAAGACGAACAAAATTTATTAATAACATTTTTTTATAAATCAATTAGTTTTCAAGTTAGAACTGTTTGAAAAATTGTTACAAATTGAATTACCCGCCAATGATGAACAAATGACTACATAGATGGCGGTAGTGTAGACACTGTACTGTATTAATAGGTACATTATATTTAAGCAGCGATAGAAGACGAACAAAATTTATTAATAAAAATTTTTTTATAAATCAATTAGTT
The DNA here is from genome assembly GCA_963942605.1 of Poecilus cupreus. Taxonomy (NCBI): domain Eukaryota; kingdom Metazoa; phylum Arthropoda; class Insecta; order Coleoptera; family Carabidae; genus Poecilus; species Poecilus cupreus. Next base: position 40,755,753 of record OZ012713.1, read on the forward strand.
TTCAAGTTAGAACTGTTTGAAAAATTGTTACAAATTGAATTACCCGCCAATGATGAACAAATGACTACATAGATGGCGGTAGTGTAGACACTGTACTGTATTAATAGGTACATTATATTTAAGCAGCGATAGAAGACGAACAAAATTTATTAATAAAAATTTTTTTATAAATCAATTAGTTTTCAAGTTAGAACTGTTTGAAAAATTGTTACAAATTGAATTACCCGCCAATGATGAACAAATGACTACATAGATGGCGGTAGTGTAGACACTGTACTATATAAATAGGTACATTATATTTAAGCAGCGATAGAAGACGAACAATATTTATTAATAACATTTTTTTATAAATCAATTAGTTTTCAAATTAGAACGATTTGAAAAATTGTAACAAATTGAATTACCCGCCAATGATGAACAAATGACTACATAGATGGCGGTAGTGTAGACACTGTACTGTATTAATAGGTACATTATATTTAAGCAGCGATAGAAGACGAACAAAATTTATTAATAAAAATTTTTTTATAAATCAATTAGTTTTCAAGTTAGAACTGTTTGAAAAATTGTTACAAATTGAATTACCCGCCAATGATGAACAAATGACTACATAGATGGCGGTAGTGTAGACACTGTACTATATAAATAGGTACATTATATTTAAGCAGCGATAGAAGACGAACAATATTTATTAATAACATTTTTTTATAAATCAATTAGTTTTCAAATTAGAACGATTTGAAAAATTGTAACAAATTGAATTACCCGCCAATGAAGAACAAATGACTACATAGATGGCGTTAGTGTTGACATTGTACTACTGCGCATTGCAATTGTTTTTGCCTCGAGCGATTTATAACCTATAAATTGTATGAAATACAAATTTATTAACTCGATATTAAAGCTGAAAAATAAATACCAACATTTAATTTAATAACAATTAAATCAAGATGTCTACGGAAAATCTGGTATCAAACCCTGGACCATTTGTATACGTGGTTGCTCTTTTAATATTCAACAAAAGAGATCTGTCACTATTTAAAAAAAAATCTATGAAACTTTATTTAGAAAAATCAGACAATTTTACAAATTACTAATTTTATAATAATAATTATAAATTGGTTTATTTGAAACTGTCAAAATGTATTTGAAAATTTTATTGATTATTTCATTACATTTGCCCTAAAACAAATTATGAAATTACCTCGTCAATTTATGCGGCAGTAAAAAAAACTTTTAAAAAAATGGGGTTAAAAAAGTTATTAAGAAAAATTGTTTTCATCGAATTTTTTCACTAGTTAAATTAAATATATTTATGTTACCACCTGTATATATAAATATTTTGATGTTACAAGCAAATAAATAGATACCTTTTATTCTTGCTGACGTCATATCCAGTATTCTCAACAAATACTTTTCCTGGAAGAGGCGCTAAAAGTTCTTTTGTAAAAATATCACAATAATGATGTGTTTCATTTCTCAATTTTTCTTTCTGGTCTGGTGAAAGAGTATGAATAGCATATATTTTAGTTAGGGACATTTTGTTCTGAAACAATTGAAAATACACTTGGTGCTTTACAGCTGTGAGTAGGGGGTTCCCCTAAGTCTGGTTTACACTGGGAAAATTAATATAATTGTCTGGAATTTTCTTGCGAAATAATATAAAACAATTTTGTTTTTGTAATTTTGTTATATTTTATTACTAATAAAATTGTATTGTTTTACTTTATAAGTTATTAATAATTTTTATAATGTTACTTGCTTGCTATTAAATACCTCCAAAATAATACTAAATTATCAGCAGTACTATATTAATACTACTATTTATAAAGCACTAACAATTATAATTAATACACAAAATGTACAATATATATAAAATACTTACCAAAAATTAGTACAAAGTTATTCTACGTCTCTTCTAATACACAACTGACAACTGACAGAAAATTCGTTCAGACACTGCATTTATCAAGAATGCTTTGGCGACTGCAGCGCGCTCTATATAAGAACTATTCAACTATTAAATAAAATATTTTATCTATTTAAACACTGATAAATGTTTATTTGTTATCAATTTTATCAGCAAATATTGTGATAGCAAAATAACAATTATTTTATTTCATTTTGAAATTAAAGAAATAGTACTAAATTATTTACAATACAATACAACTATTTAGGACCACTGGTACATGGAAAAATAACCTAAATATATAAGAATGAATGTATGTATATATATTATATTTAATTACAAAACAAAACAATACAATTTACAATTTACTGTTTGACGTCATTTTGGCTTGTTTCAGCCCTTCATCTAACACACTTAGGGTGCGTTCTACATTTTCGGGGGTGGCATTATACCCCATAACTCCAATTCTAAATATTTGACCCACGGTAGGTCCTAAACCCCCGCTGATTTCTAAACAATACCTAAAAAAAATATTATAAATTAAACTGAATGATAATTTGGAAACGGTGCAAAATATAAAAAAAAGTTTCAAATAAAAATTGTAGACAATATTATTCTACATGTTTTTTATTATTACAAATTTTTTTGTAGCTCAATTATTAATTGAGATATTCCTAAAAAACCTAATCGGTTTTCAAATAAACTACCACTTCCGGTCATTGAATTATTATAAAAATTTAAGCAAGTCATAAATATATCTATATAATTATAGATATAAAATTTGAACAAGAAATTTTTGATAGTTTTCGAGATATCGCAAAGAGAAAAAAACGCTGTTCAATTGTTTTATGTGAAACTTTTTAACGGTTGAAACTAGAAAAAAAAGTTTCAAATAAAAATTGTAGACAATACTATTCTACAACTTTTTTATTAATATAAATTTTTTTAAACTCAATTATTAATTGAGATATTTCTAAAAAACGTAGCAAGTCTTCAAGTAAACTACCACTTCCGGTTATTGAATTACTATAAAAATTTAAGCAAGTCACAAATATATCTTTATTATTATAAATATAAAATTTGAACAAGAAATATTTGATAGTTTCCGAGATATCGCAAAGGGAAAAAACGTTGTTCAATTGTTTTATGTAAAACTTTTTAACGGTAGAAACTACAAAAAAAAGTTTCAAATAAAAATTGTAGACAATACTATTGTACAACTTTTTTATTATAATAAATTTTTTGTAACTCTATTATTAACTTAGTTATTCCTAAAAAACTTAACAGGTCTTCAAGTAAACTACCATTTCCTGTCGATAGATTGGTAGCAAAATCTACCCAACTTGTAAATTAACCTTAAAAAATTTAAATATAAAATTTCAAGATGCTACCTTTATTAAAATTCGAACAAATTAATTATTTCTAATACCTATCCATAGCATACGAAATAACTTTTTTCCAATCCAAATTTTCTGGTAGTTTAATCGAAGTAACAGTTGACAATCGGTCGCCATTTTGTTCCACAAATAACTGCAAACCAAGTTGCATCAAACCATCTTGAAGTTGTCTCGCACATTTTTCATGTCTGCCAATACATTTTTCCAAAGTTTCTTCGCAAATTTGAGCGAGTCCTTCTCTTAGACCATATAATAAATTAACAGGAATAGTATGATGATATCTATGACATAAATAGTTATTTGTCAAACTAGTGTGGAAAACGCTTCTTTTCCTCACTCGAGTTTTCCTCATGAGCGTTGCGAATGAGGCAATACGAGCACGAGTGATAGAAGAGTTTTTCTTTTGTGTTAGACATAACATTTTT